>JACEVL010000367.1:1212500-1257500 GCA_020284085.1 Aporrectodea caliginosa | reverse complement strand
GTTTCATTTTTAAGCGACATCTTGTGGCTGTTAAGCCGTTGACATCATCATATATTCGTTTAATGTGTTAACAACAGCAATGTAGGTGTACATAAAATAATAAAGATAATAGTATGAATTAACAATAGCTTAGTAAAAGTTCAGGAATAACATACGAGATATAAAATTTCGTGAGTCCTTGTCAGGAAGGTTAAAGTTATGTGATCTGATCCTAAGAAAATAGGGCGTAAAATGTTGGTTAGGAAATAGGCATCTGAGTGAGTGACGTTGAACTTAAAGCACCCTAAAGATCAAATAAATTCACAATGGAAAGCGATTTGGTAATAAATAACGTCAGTTTTAACTATTTTAAAGGTATCTAACCATAACATCTTGTGCTATTAGTTTCAATTGTTAAGCGACATCTTGTGGTTGTGATGCCGTTGACGTAGAATTTACAATATCCCGGTCCTTACAATATCTACAATATACGTTAGAATGCGAAGTTTTTGAATAAATAAAGTCCTTCGACACCGTTTTAAAGGTGTCTAATCTCAAAAGGTTTATTATTAGTTCTAATTGTTCAGCGACATTTTCATTCGTTAATTATGGATTTTTATATAGCGCCCCTTCGGGCAATCTACTCAGGAGCGTGCTTGGCCCAACCCAGGCTAAATATGACCCTTCTAGGGTTAGAATAGAACATGGTGGAATGGCCTCTGGACACTAGGGCGAAGTGTCACAGGGAGTCAGTCCATTCAAGGTCGTAGGGAGAAAGCGCGGCGCTGCCTAATGGAGGTCCGCGAACGGGGGACAAAAAACTCCGCTTGCACAGAAGAACGGAGAGAGCCTGACGTGCATGGAACAGCCAAGATGAAGCAGCAAAGTTCCCGCATATATGAGGAAGCCAATCCCTCATTGCAGCCCCAAACCAATGCAGAGACCCAGTAGGTAATCCGCTTTGGGAAGGGGAGCCAATGCAGGACAGCCCCTTATGTATTCGGAGACGTGGCCGAACCTTATAGGATGCGACCAATGAGGCGTCCTGCTGTACGCATAACCCATTAACCCTATCCAAACACCCAATCCGACTTGCAGGGAGTCCATCGTAGAGAGCACATCTTGTGACCGTTAGGCGGTTGACGTTGAACTTACAGTATCCTAAGTAGTCCGACCAAATTGTCACTGAAAGCCAATTTTTAAATAAATAACGCCAGTTTGAACCGTTTTAAAGGTGTCTAACCATAATTTTTTTAATAATAGTTTCATTTGTCAAGTGACATTTTGTGCCTGTTAGGCGTTGACATTGAACTTACAGTTTGCTAAGTACAACTATATTTGCGCTGAAAGCCATTTTTAATAAATAACGCCAGTTTAAACCGTTTTAAAGGTGTCTAATCATAATTTTTCTTATAATAGTTTCAATTGTCAAGCGACATCTTGTGCCCGTGGGGCTGTTGACATCGAACGACCACGAAGAGTGGTCAAGGGTTAAAGCAGCATTAGGGGGGACAGAGAACGAGGTACCACCCTAAGCTGGCGCAGTTGATAATAAAAGTCGCGGTAGAGCATTTGGATGTGGAACCTCGCGGAGTAGGCTTCCAAGAAGGTCTCATATCCGCAGATATGGAGCAGGGCGGCTGATCGCCAACCGGAGCGGGTGCGACTGAGAAGGTCGTTGAAAGTCTCCCAGAGCTTCCTGGGCTCCTTAGTGTGTTGGGCGATCTAGTGCTCCCAGTATAGTCGCTCATTCTCCCTGTATTTCCGATGCCTCTGGCGAACGTATTTAACCCAGTCGGTCGGTGGGGGATTCGGTGCGTCTGTAGAGTCTTTCAGGGCGAAGAGCGGCGCGCCGGAGGGAGCGACACTCTACGTCAATAATAATAATAATAATATTCTTTGTTGAAACAATCCGGTTGACAAACCGCAAACGGTTACGGTGTACAGTTATCCCATTGAAACAATTCACAAGAACACAAATGACAGAAGACATCAATCTTAACTACTAACAGAACAGACTGGCTTCTGTTCAGAAGAGAGATCACGGCAAAGACAAGGTCAAGGGTAAAAACCAGGCTGAAGATTTTCTTACGGTAAAACAGCGTTCGTTTTAGACACCTTTAAAACACTTGCAACCAAAGCTATATAAGGATGGAACGCGATAGGAGATTAATGAGTAGGTTGTACACATTGAAACCAACATTCAAACAATTTAATAATAATAATAATTTAATCATAAATCCTGAGGGATCCTTGATACCTCGGGTAAAAATAAAAAATAAAATAATAATAATAATAATAATATTATTATTAAATAATAAAAATAATAATAATAATAATAATAATAATAATAATAATAATAATAATAATAATAATAATAATAATAATAATAAGCCATTTTTGATCAGTCTGTAATAAGTTTGTTGGTTTTATGAAGAAATAAATTTTTTCTTATAATAATAATAATAATAATAATAATAATAATAATAAATATAATAATAATAATCTTTTCTTTATTGAAGCGCCTGACAAACGCACTGCGCTGTACATTTACATGTTATGCAATTGAAACAATCTTAACTACTAACAGAACAGACAGCCTGCAATACACGGCGCTAATAGCAGCCTACAAAGTATGTCCGCCTACGGTCTCGATCTCGGTACATCTCGCTCTCTATGCCAGTGTGCTATCCAATGCGATATCGCCCCCTCCCCCAGGCAAGGCGTAAGTGCGGAGCGACGCATAGGGTATACCGGATGAGACGGAAGAAGGGCGTTGACGAGGTCCATCATAGGTGACTCGTAGACGGTAATGAAGTCGAAGATCAATGCATCGACAAGGGTCGTTTACGTCAATCAACTTCAATAAATCTCACACGGGGCGCATTTACGCTGCGATTGATAGATGGCTTCCAGGAGTTTAACGAAACCTTGTGACACCTTCGGCCGTTCCCTTCAATAGGAAATGACATGGCCATTAGTAGTAATATTAGTTTCAGTTTAACGACACTGTGAAAACAAAGATCATTAGCGTCGCCCTCATCCTTTATCCAGGTTTGGGACTGGCACTGCCAGAGTACGAAGAGTGGTTGGAGTTAAATCGACAAATACGTTTCGGTGTTAATATCGCTTCATAAAAAGCCAGTTAAAAGGTGTCCATTCAAAACTGATTCTTTAAGACCATTCACATTACATAACCATTTGACGCGTCAGACTAATATATGGACGGTGGGATATGTTGTAAAGGTGTTTAAGAGACCGTCCACATCGAGCGTTTAACGACATCTTGTGGCGTCAGAGGTCGTTGATGTCGACCGTAAATTTCACATTACCGTACATGATTTTTTATGGATTTAATTAATTATAAATCTTATTAACGACGCAGAGATAATTAGCGACGCCCTCTTCCTTTATCTAGACTTGGGACTGGCTCTACCAGGGCACGGGCAGTGGCGGAGTTACATACGATAGGTTAGTAACAGTTCAACGGTATCCGGACTTTACCCCCGGCCCATTACCCCCTGCCATTACCCCTGCCATTCTTCAAGCCATTACCCCCCGACCATTACCCCCGTAATTAATCAATAACAATATAATTAATTATTATAAAATTATATAATATTAATAATTAATATATTTATTAGTGATATTAATTATTATTACATATTATATATTATTTTAATAATTATATGACTATATTAATTAATAAATATTATTGTAATTCATTATATTATAGTTATAATTAATAATTATAATTATTATTTATAATATTATATATTATTAATTATAATTATAATTATGCGATATATTATTATACGGGACGAGGGGTAATGGGGGGGTAATGGCACTGCCACAGGTAGGTAATGGGCCGGGGGGTAATCCTAGATCTAACAGTTCAACGACCTATAATGATAGCAAAGGCCGTTGACGTCGACATAAGTTATTTTGAACAGTTCTCATTAACTCCGCCACTGCTTCGCACTAAGGCAGTGCCAGTCCCAAGTCTAGATAAAAGAGGAGGGCGACGCTAATCATCTTTCTTACGACACAGTGTCGTTAAACAGCAACTAACTAACTAACAGTTCTCCCTGTTCCTATGGCATAATACAGCCTATAATAGTATTGATAACTAGATGATTGCCTGTCCATTCGGACGGTTTAAAAGAATTGGAATATATGTTTTGCAAAGTGCGGGAAATTTATTATGACCTTCATAGTTTATAAGGTCCTATTATGAGGTAAATTAGAGAATAATAATAATAATAATAATAATAATATTTTCGTTTATTGAAACAATCCGGTTGACACATCGCAACCGGTACAGTTTACAGTTATGCAATTGAAACAATTCACAAGAACGCAAATGACAGAAGACATAAATCTTAACTACTAACAGAACAGACAGCCTGCAAACACAAAGCACGTCCGCCCTCGGGCTCGAACTCGGTACCTCTCGCTCTCTACGCCAGATGTTATCCAATGCGCTATAAGGTAGAGTAATTAAAAGAAAAGCTTAAGAAAAAGTGTTGCGAGCTCCGTCGCGCGACTTAAAATCAACCCGCGGGTCGTATGCCCTCAGGCCGCATGTTGAACAGCACGGCAATAGACTACCGTGACCCTCAACTTTCATTGCAAATTTGAATCAAAGCCATGGTTTAAAAACAATTTGAAAAGAAGAAGTTCACTCCATTATTTCGTGATATTTCTCTTTCCTTATATTATTAATTTCACTGCACATTGGAAAACACATTTTTTTCAAACATCGTTTTCAAACCGCTTTAAGACTGGCAATAATCTCGTAAACAGCATCCATGGGCGGCCATGTTCTAAGCGAGAAGTACAGTAACTATAACAGCGCCATTTCCTGAAATGAAATGAGTCTAGTTCATAGTTACAAGCTTTATAATGGTGTCTAATCTGGACTATTTACTGCAAGTGGATACCTTAATACAGAATTATGCGCGTGATTTTATATATAGTGAGAGATATAAACTTTATAAGGGTGTCTAATCGCGACTGCTTTTTATTATTACTTTCAATTGTCTAGTGACACCTTGTGGCAGCGAGGACAGTTGACTTCTGCCTGAAATTGCCTTTATTTCTCAATAGAGAAAGTCTCCACGTTACAAGGCGAGCGCTCTAACCAATCGGCTAACGTCTCCCATGCATATATGTGTGTGTGTGTGTGTGTGTGTGTATATGTGTGTGTGTGTGTGTGTGTGTGTGTGTGTGTGTGTGTGTGTCAGTGTTTATTTGTCTATTACTCCCCCTTGCTGTCGGGGTCAGGAGGAATCGAGGGTTCTGGGGGGGGGTATCCAGCTTATTTTAAAAGTTGACGACCGGGGGGGTAGTAACGAGTGTTTCCAGAACAAGAGTTATGGAATTTTCGACGGGGGGTAGTAAAGAGAGTTTTCCAAGATTTTCGACGGGGTACTAACGGCAGTTTTTCAAGATTTTCGAGGGGGTAGTAACAAACAATTTTCAAAGAATTTTCGACGAGGGTACTATCGAGTTTTCCAAGACAATATTCCCACTAAATCCTGCCAGAATTATCCGTACATTTACTAAATTTCACACTTTCTCTACAAAATTACATGTCTTCAATTTTTCTTCGGGATAAAATTTCATCTCTTTCATTTTTCTGGGGGAACTCGATCCTGGGGAGAACTTTACCCCCCGAGAGACGTCTAGATTAAACACTGTGTGTGTGTGTGCGTGTGCGTGTGCGTGTGCGTGTGCGTGTGCGTGTGCGTGTGCGTGTGCGTGTGCGTGTGCGTGTGCGTGTGCGTGTGCGTGTGCGTGTGCGTGTGCGTGTGCGTGTGCGTGTGCGTGTGCGTGTGCGTGTGCGTGTGCGTGTGTGTGTGTGTGTGTTATATGCGTATCTATGTATGTATGTGAGTGTAGGTCTATGTGATTGAGTGTGAGTGTTTGTGGATGTGTAGATTTTTAGATTTTGGACGTTTAGATGTATCACCAAAGAGTAATACATACACGCACATATACATGTATATGCAGGTCTTATACGTATGTGTGTGGGTGCGCGTGTGTGTGTTTGTGATCGAGCGTTTAACATCTTAGGTTGCTTAAATACGCTGATGATAGCTATATTCTCATTCCAGCATCTGCTATTACCTCCACTTCGTCTGAACTTCAAAATGTTGCCAATTGGGCACTAACTTGTAATCTTAAATTGAATAACAATAAATCCAAAGAGATGGTATTTAGGCGCCCGCGGTCTAAATTACTTGATCTTCCTCTCCCTATACCAGGTATTTGTAGGGTATCTGAGTCTGTTATTCTAGGGGTAACCATTTCGGATAGACTTAGTTTTGACCCCCATATTGACCGAATCTGTATTAAGGCTAGCCAATCGCTCTATGCGATACGCATCCTTATTGCCCATGGTCTCTCGGGGATGCGCCTTTTTGATGTAGTTCGGGCAACCTCGCTGGCTCGCCTCCTGTATGCTTCCCCTGCTTGGTACGGCTTTGCCAATGCTGGTCAGCGCGCGCGTATTAAGCAATAATACGCTGGTACGACTAAAGTTTTTGCCTGCCGACCAGATAATGTTTGATGACCTCTGTCGCCGTACTGACTCTTCTCTTTTCTCATCTGTGCTTCACAACCCCAGCCATGTTCTTAATGGTCTACTGCCTCCTATAAAGAATGTTAAGTATTCTCTCCGTCCTCGTTCACATAACCGTGAGATCCCACATGCTGACGCATTAACTAGATGTGGTTTTATTACGCGTATGTTATTTTATTGATTTTATTGCTAATCTTTCTTTTTACTATTACCTTAATCTCATATATGCATAGATGTCTGTTTTATTGTATTTCATGATATTTTTGACATTTGTGATTTTTGTGATTCATTCTGATGTTCCCGCAGTGCGTTTGCAGGCGGTTCAATAAAGCACGTTTACTTACTTACTTAACAGAGACCATTGGAGTTGACAGCAGAAACATTGAATAGTTCTCACCTTACGTTTTGCATAATACAACCGTTACAATCTGGCATCAAGAAGACTTACAACGCAATGAGGCTAACGATTATATATAGCATCAGTATGAGCCGTTTTAAGGGTGTGTTAGGAAATCGTGGAATAATAATTTTTATAGTGTTTATTAGTGCCGTTGGCGTCGATTTTACGTTACCTTAGTAACCTTAAAATTAATAAACTAATGGTTAATAGAGTGCGTCTAAATCAGCTGCGTATATGTTTATTTCGTCTACTGCTGGTTGCAGACTCTTTCGGTCTTCTTCGCAAGGCGACCTAATTGTGACGAACCTAGAAGCATCCTTACATACCCTTAAAACATATCTTCAGACGGTATTTATATACTTCAGCAAGAATTAATTCGATGTTTTCCCTCATATAGCTTGCCTACAAAATGCCGATCGATACGAGAAGGATACTATTTTTGATAGGGGGTCATATGTTTTCACGTCTGTTTTCACGATTATCTCGATGTGTCCCTATATAAGTGTTCGAGCATGCAATTATAATCAATTGTATGACCTTAGCTATCGATTGTTGGTAAGTTTGATCAATGGTAGTAGGCTAATAGTGCTTATGGCTTATTGACGTCGACCTTAGCATACTTTGAGCGCTTCTGAATAGTTATTCTGAGAGAGGCGCTATATAAATCTTTAGATACAATACATTGCAATACAATACTTTAGGCCAGGGGTGGGCAACTTACGGCATTAAATAGGCTATAGCACACCAAACAAATGGATAGGGCCTACATTGTAGGCCTACAGACTAACAGTTTTATGTATTTTTGAAACTGAATCAAACATATTTGTTTTTTTGTGTAGGACTGTATGTGTTAGAATAATCAGATTTTCGTCATAAAAATTAGCCTCATTTGCTTTAACGGTTATTCTGTAATATTTAGTTTGAATAGAATTAATATTGTTTCATTTTCTGGGGCAAATGAATCTGCAAAAATTAGTCCGCGATTGGCATACGGCCTCTGAGCTGCCGTTAAAATCTTAGGACGGCCCTCTGTTAAAAGAAGTTGCCCAGGCTATCTGTATTGTTGGTTTGGTTAGATCTTGTTTAACAACACTGCGGCATTAACGTCGCCCTCCTCCTTTCTCCAGGTTTGGGACTGGCACTACCAGAGTATCGAGATAGGTGGAAGTTATTTGATATCTTATAGGATACATGAATTGCAAATAGCTTTGGGAGATGAGTTTTAAGTTCCGTAGACGCCTTAAGACTTTCCTGTTCCCTGACGCAGGCACTGAAGCAGGTCGAGAGCGCTGCTGATTTTTGAGCGGCGCTATATAAATGTTCGATTACAATTACAATTACAATTACAATTACAAAGGGCGTGTAATGAGTAAGCATGAACTATACGAGTTTTTACTAGAGCTTCTAATGTCGATTTTACGTTAATCACTAACTATTTTATAAGGCTGTAGCAATCGTGAAAAGTACTTTGGCTCTGAAGCAGAATTATACATAGCATCGGTAAACACGTTTTAAGGGTGTTGAAGGAGAGGATGAATTTCAGTGTATTTACTACGATGATACTGAGTTTAACGACATCTTATGGCAACAAAAGTCGTTTACGTCAATAGAAATTATTTTGGCATAGGCTAATACAGCCATAATTAGTTTTTACTATGGCCGTTGACGTCGATTTTACGTAAGCCACTTAATAGGACTTTTGTGAACCTACCAACACAGCCCTTTTTTTATTTAATCCAACGTTTAACGTCGTCCTATGACATCAAAGGCCGTTGACGACAATACAGGAAAGATACAATTCAATGATTACAAGAAACTTATAGCATCCGTATGACACCATCAAATGTGTCAAACAGAGCTTTACAATCTCACTATATTCAATATTTTTGTAACATAAGGTAGTTCATCTTATTCTGTCTATGATTTCTATATTCTGACAAAAGATTCCATGCAAATTAAACAATGTTATGTAACTATGCAGCAATTGATCCATATACAAAATTTACTAAGTACTCTTTTAAACTGTTCATGTATCTAACATAGCCTACTATACATGTAATAAAAGTTCATTCAATAACATAGCATACATGTATTATAATAATTGTTTAAAGTATAGTTTCAATACATTAAAATTATAATCACAGATCTCTTATTATAACACATTACTGAATATTATGCAACATAGTAGCTATTGTAATACAGTAACCAAACCAAATCATATCTTATATTGAGGAACCAAAGTTGAATAACAATAATATGGTAATAACAGAAATTCATTTACCAATAGGTAATATTTAAAATTTTCTCACATCAGTTCTTGTTATTTTGACATAACATATTCAATAATCAACAGTTGATAAGAAGTAGTTTATGAATATTTCAATAATCTGCATTGCAACACAGTACTACAGTATTATGCAACATAATATCTACTGTGATATAATAACCAAACCACACCACATGTAATATGTATTATTGAAAAACCAAAGTTGAATAATAATAATATGGTAACCAGCATTGCAACCAAAATTGCAACACAGTACATACATGTAATTGCATAATAACAATGTATTAGTAAAAGAGTAATTAAATATTTACAGATTTGAGTAAGATATAAAACTAGTTGCATTAAAAAAAACACTAAATCATCCATTTACAAAATTTTACCTTTATTAATTATTTTAACTAACCTATACACTTCATTCTGAAATAAATTTACCGTCAAAAGGGTTTTAACGGAAACTTCATGTTTATATAATTGACTTTTATTTCTTAATACCTCTGAAATATCTTCTTTTTTACAATCAAGTAAGAGGTGATGGATTGTCTCCTTGACCTTACAAGTATCACATAGACCATCATCATGCCTTTTTATAATGAACAGCCTTTGATTAGTATTGGCTACTCCTAGACGTAGTCTAGAAATTTGAACTTCCTTATGTCTAAAAGGTTCTAAATATTTAATATCTGTACTAACAATTGGACACATAGATTTATAAAAATGACCTCTACTATCACCACTATATTCTATTTGCCATTTATTTATTATATAAAGTTTTATTAAAGTATAAATTTCCTGAAGTTCAAGATAATTAATAGAATTTATGTGATCAATTGTAAGAGCCTCTTTAGCCAAAGTATCTGCTCTATCATTGCCTGCCACATCAATGTGACTTGGGATCCAAATGAATCTTATTTGGTTAGAATTTAATTTGCTAATGTGATATAGTAACTCGTTTAATAAAGTAGGTCTAGATTGACAGTAAGACCTCTTTATTGATTTAAGAACACTCAATGAATCAGAGAAAATCGCAAACTTACAGTTATTATAACATTCACTATTTAATATCCATAGAACAGTTTCAATAATTGCAGTCAACTCGGCTGCATATATAGTTGATTTATTACACAATCTAAATTTCTTATCTACATTTAAACTCGGTACTGTGAAAGCAGCAGCAACAAGATCATCTACTTTTGATCCATCAGTATAGATATGTATATAAGAGTCATATTTAGAAATTAATTCTAAGGCATACTGTTTTAGAAATTCAGGATTATCAGTTTTCTTATTAATACATTTCTTCAGAGTTAAATCAACTTCTATTTCTTTGTTACACCAAGGAGGAGAAGAAGGGAAAGATGGGCCAATAAATGATGTATTAATTGAAGAAAAGAATTCAGTGGTACGAGTATAGATTGAATGTTCTTTACTATCAGATGTCCTGAAAACATTTGTCCAGTGGTTTTCCATAGATCTTCTAATGGGGTGAAATTTACTGCCCAAAATTTTAGCTCCAAATTTTATTGAATTTTGGAGTCGTCTTAAATGAAGTGGTAATTCCCCACATTCATTTTGAAGTGCTGCTGCTGCAGTGCCTTTGGGTACACAGCCCTAACTGCAGCTGCTATTTAAATACCGTCAGAAAAGGCATTTTAAGGGTGTGTAAGAATAACATAAACTTTAAAACTTTTTATTAGGATGGATTAAGAGTTTAGCTATATCTTGTGCCAGCAAAGGTCATTGGAGTCGAATGAAATTATTTTTACTAAGGTCGTTGACGTCAGTTAAACCGTTAATCACTTGTTAATTATTTTAGATCTTCCACGAGTGGAAAAAGATTTCCTTGACCTTCAGAGCGACACCGACCACAGGAGTGGCTCTATGAAATGTCTTCGACTGCTTCTCTCTACCCTCCATCCGCGGCCACCTCGACACAGTCCCTGGCCCCTCCTCGAACTGCCGCCTACAGCACCTCACTGGCCTCAACGAGGAAGAAACCGTCTGATCGCATTCCAGCCACGAACTGTTGCTCGTCGTTCTTCTACAACATCCCTCGTGGTAGCGTCATGATAACATTACCTGGTTTTGCCATCCTAGCCATCGGAGCCATCCTAGTCGCCGTCTTCCCCAACCGATCCGACGCCAACTGGCTCGACGGTACCCAACTCATCTCCCTCATATTCCTCATCCTCGGAGGGATCTGGACCCTCGGAGGGCTCCTCTTCTGGGTCGGGGCCTGGTGTAGATACCGACCCAAGGGCCAACCCAAGGCACCGCTGTGGTCGGCTGCCGAAAACCCCAACGGAGGACTGGAGCTCGTCAGGGTCCCCACAATCAACGTTGACAATAATTCGAGCCTGCAGGCAAATGGACAAACGTTTGAAAATGGAACTATTTTCACTGTGTCTTAGCAACTGGATTTATCCTTTAAAAACCTGTAAGACTTAAAATTATATATTTGTGTATAAATAGATAATTAAATATGCATAATATCCTGTTTAGAAATTAAAATCTACCAAGCGGTAAAATGGGATGTGATTTTTTGTAGACTGCTGGACACCTTTTTAAAGCAGAAACTTTATTTACAACTAAAAACATTAACTCAGAAAATACCAGTATATTGACCGTGCTAGTCCCAAACCTGGAGAACGGAGGATGGCGAAGCTTATCGTCTTTATTATGACACAGCGTTGTTAAATAAAAAACAAAGTATGAGCTTTCTCGTATATATAACTGTTAATTTATTTATTTAAACAATAGAAACTAACTGCAAAACAGTAATTTAAATTACACACCTTAATAACCTCTTCAAGTGATGCTATATGTTTGGGACTAGGACGGCCTTTGACCAATTATACAGCGAATCACATCACTATTACGAAATAATACGAATACTCTAGCTTAGAAGTTTTATTGGAGTGTGTCGTCAGACTCTCTGGGCAGTGGCCACAATCCAATCTTAATTAGTATAGAGAAACCTCCGGTGAAAGAAGAAGTCGATGTCACGATGTAGGCCTTTGCTTTCAGAAAGGCAGATTGCAACAGATTTAAATAATATTGTAAATCATTGCCATTAGAATGTGTAGTAAATGAAAATTTAGAACGGTATTATAGTAACTTGATAAACTCAATCCAGTGAGCCGCAGACTCTATCCCTAAACTCTCTGCAGCTTTAGAACTAAACCAGTTTCTTAATGAAACAAGGATTGTGACGAATTAGTAAATAATAGAAATACAGCTGAAAAGGTAACGCTTAAAAGAAATGACCTAAACGATCAAGCAAAATACAGTGAACTGAATGGTAAGACGTAAAGAGTAATTATACAAGCTCAAAAAGATTACTGGTAAGTGGCCACAATCCAATCTTAATTAGTATAGAGAAACCTCCGGTGAAAGAAGAAGTCGATGTCACGATGTACTGTGGCACCTTAACAAATGATTCTAAACTGTCATCCGTGTGGAAAATGGCCAAAGGATGTCTGAAATAAATATTCACGCTTCAGGATCCCTAACTTAACCGAAAATGATGAAATAATTGAAACCTCCTTAGACTTAGCAAATCTCTTAGGTAAAGTTCTAGCGAAAACGACTTGAGTAACGATGATAACTATCCCACAAGCTTCCGCCAAAGAAAGCCAGCAATGTAATTAAAACGGAAAAGTAAATCGAAGTCTAACTTAGAGACACCTAGTGAAATCAACGAGATTTTTAACATGCAGGAGCTTCAAGCAGCGATCAGGCAAAGTAAGCAGAAATCTTCCTCTGGCGGTAGGAAGAATTGGAGTGTGTTGCCTGACATCTCATCTCCCATGAAATGATAAAACAGAAGCCGAGCTCCCAGAAGACAGCTGAACTGGAGAGGAAGAGTAGGCCAACACATCCTTAAGCTGGTCTACAGTATAGGGAATTCCTACCTGCCTCATCCTGCAATGGCAGGGACTAGGGTTGGATATATCCGGTTCGCAGCTATCATCAAAATCAACTCTAAAAGTGGATTATACAAAAACATTAACTAGTAGTGGAAAACACGTTTTCATTTATGTTCTTAGAGACAAACATTTTTATATCTTGTATAATGTGTAAGGGCACTAAGGGGGCTACCATCTTTGTCATGGGTGCTTCCCAAACTCCAGTAAACAACAACCGGTGCCGATGACAACTGAAAATAGTCTCCAATCGACGTCAAAGTTACTGCCCGTACTCTGGTAGTGCCAGTCCCAAGCCTGGTCAAAGGAGGAGGACGACGCTAATGATCTTTATCATGACACGGTGTCGTTAAATTGAAGCTACCTACCTTAAAACGATTAACTCCGCCACTGATTGTACTCTGGCAGTGCCAGTCCGAAGTCTGGATAAAGGAGGAGGGCGAGCTAATGATCTTTATCATGACACGGTGTCGTTAATAAGCAACTAACGAAATAACGGCTTTTGATACCGCAAGACGTCGCTAAACAGTAGAACACTAAAAAGTGCGTATTGATTAGAAACCTTTTAAATGTTTTCGAATGACGTTATACAATGACCACCTACATAATGTTTGCCAATTATCATGTGATTTTCTGCACCGATTGTCGATGACAACCCAAATTCGTCTGCATTTGATGCTGCAAGATGTCGTTAAGCAATGAACGAAGAACGAAGAGCAGTTTCGATTAAACACCTTTTAAATGGTTTCAACTGAAGCTATATATTTGACAACTACACAAATTTGTTGTAAGATTTAAATGAGCTGTAATATGCCAAAAAACTAATCTTTGTCGGCGGCGACGGCCTATGTTGTCATAAGCTGCCGTTAAACTGTGGATCCATCCAGGCCCTATTCGTTCACTAACATATACATATATATATATTCGTTTATTGAGAATAACAATCTGAGAAAAACGCAGAAATGTTAACATGAGTGATAATAGGAATTAAAGTTCATTATAAAATTTTATAATAAACTAGTAAATATATTTATATGGTGATATTGAGAGTTGTCCTTGGGTGGGAGAGTATGGTTGTGTGCTCTAGGTCTTAATTGGTGAGAGGAGAGGGGTCGGAGTGGAGGAAGGAGTTGGTGAAATACATGCTTGGGGTGTGTAATATGGAGAAAAGGAGTTTCTGAATCGACTATATTGGCAACTTCAGAGACTGTTGGAAAGGATTGGTCTAGGTAACCTAGGCGTTTGGCTCTTTGTAGGAGTTTTTCCAGGCGTTCTTTATCGGAAGCCAGGGTGAGACCCCCACCAGGATGGGAGGCATATAGAAGTTTAGCAACGGTAGTGGCTTTGGTTACATTATGGATGGATGAGGAAGAAAGGCCATGGGTTTTGAGTTTTCTGATAGCATAAAAAGAGGAGGAGCAAGTTGCTGCGAGGTGGTCTATATGGGCTGTGAGTTTCAGATTATCTTGAAGGATGACACCCAGTATCTTCAAAGTTTTAACTCGGGTAATATTAGTTAATGGAGGAGGAGGGTCAAATTGGTGTCGAGGGCGGAAAATGATCATTTCTTTAGATTTAGAGCTATTTAAGGTAAGGTTATTGGCAGAAGCTCAAGTAGAGATTGAATGCAGTTCAGATGGAATAGTATGAGCTTGAGTGTCATACTCAATTGGCGTTAACGACCTTTAATACAAAAAGATATCAAACAATCATAGTATTCCGTCACACCCTAGGCTCAGGGTGCCGTGATTCTGCTCTGGGGTGTCGCGGCGGGGCAGGACCTATATATTGTCCAGCTTTTTGTAAAAACATGAAAACTACTGATTATCATTACAGACATGTTCTATACCATTTTTAAAAACTTAAAGTAACGGAGAAATGGGCGCAAAGCTGCGGCTGAATACAAGGAACGTTGCGCATCATTGAAACAAAGAACTAATTGGAAGAAAATAAATGAAATTAAGACCAGGTTCCGTTGACTGGATGACTTTTAGTAAGGGTGTCTTACTCTGAAAAACCGTTGGGAACCACAGTTCAAGGTTTACGAGAGTAAAATAAGGTGAACGTCAACGGCCTTGGCAGTAACATGATGTCACTAGTCAAGAAAAACAGATAAAAAATAGCAGTTGAGGTAACACACCTTTTTAAAGGATTCGACCAACGCTATATATTTGCAACTGCATAAAATTGCAAGTTAACTTAACTCTGAACATTCATTAACTCCGCCACTTTTCGCTTTCTGACAGTCCCAGTCCCAAGACTGGATAAAGGAGGACGGCGACGCTCATGGTCTTTGTTTCCACACAGCTAGTCATTAAACAGAAAAACCACCATTGCGAGTTATATAATACTGTTTCTGTTTGGCTTATGTATAAAAGTAACTATTAACATTGCATAATACTTCAAACTCCGACACTGCTGGTACTGTGACAATGCCAGTCCAGAGCCTCGAGAATGGAGGAGGGCGACGCTAATCGTCTATTTTACGAAGCAGTGTAAATAAACAGCAACTAATAATAGTAATATAATACTGCAGTACGGTGTTGTAATGAGGGAACTATAGTTATAATTTGAATATATCGAAACCAAACTTTAATAAGAAGTTTCTAATACATATATATTGTATTGTATTTGAACACTTGTTATAGCGCCAAAGGTACCAGATTTCCCATTCAGAGGCGCTCCCGACTACTGCGCGAACGCTGAATCGGAGTTTCACGCCGAAGCGCATGAGCAATTGCAGTGAAGGACTTGCCCAGGGTCCCTACGCGGCGACTTTGAGGTGGATTCGAACCCGCAACCCTCCAGCTGCAGGCACCGAACATACCCTAAACCACCGCGCCCCAGTTGTATTGTGATGTGTTGTATTGTGTTGTATTGTACTCCACGTTTATAATGCGACCGAGCCACCCGCAGTAAAGATCCGAGAAATTAATCTCTGATAAACCGACCGACCGGGTATCGAACCCGGGACGCCGGCGTGACGAGCAGGCTACCAACCCACTCGGCCACTCAGGATCCCTATATTTGCCCGTGTATGCCTTGTTAATTAATGGATTTTGGTGCGCCATCGGTTGGTGCTTTGTGCATTAGACACCGACGCAATAGAAGTTGCTAGTAAGAATTACAATAATTGTATTGTATTGTATCTAAAGATTTATATAGCGCCTCTCTCAGAATAACAATTCAGAAGCGCTCTCAGCACGAAAACCCGGGGGAAAAGAAACGTCTTTAAAGAACGAGAGACCAAAGAGGATAAACTAGTCATTAGTTTAGCCCTTAATTGCCCATTAACGGCGAGTGGTAAGGTAAAGATATGGTTATGCTACTATAGATATTATTGAGTTGGAGTATTATGATAAATATGATAAATATTTATGCTTATTAACACCAGATTGACAGGCATAATTATGATATCTCTGAAACACCTTTTTAATGCATATGTCACATATAATAAGAAGAGAAGAAGAGAAATATATGTTACCTAGTCGTGGCACTTTAGGTGGCGTTAAATACAGGAACCATTCTTAAATACGTTGAACTCATCAACGAATTATGGAAAGCAATAATATTCAAAAAGAGCAGTCCCTGCCACACCTTTTCTAAGAGAAGAAGTAGAAGCGCTTTCCCATGTCACTGCTCGTACTCTGGAAGTGCCAGTCCCAAGCCTGGATGAAGGAGGAGGAGGAGGGCTAAGTCCCTTAGGCTCGCCATGAAGCAGCCATGGATATGAAATGATGAAATGTTCTCAACTTCATTTTCTTAGCCTCGGCATATGAGGGCGGGTGGCCAGTCCTTTCCCTCGCCGTCTCATCTTGCCACCGACAGTGTACGGTCAGTGAACTCATTATAGCTGAGTGACGAAGCTATAATTAAACATCTCGGTAAAGCTCTAGCTTCTGTCGCCCTCTATTGGCAGACCGGTTCCAACTGGTTTGGACCCGTCTGCATTTTACAGCTCTACTGTTTCATTGGTAACCTTTATTTATTCTCTCTATTGAAAAATTTATTTACGCCTTTATTGCAATAATTATACATTGCATATTAACTATGATAATTTATAGATTTATTTGCATTCAATATAAGGCAACTGGAAACGTTTATTTAAAATATAACCACTCGAGAGCACAAGGCAGAAATTTATTTTACGCAATTTACATACCACTAGAAAGCTCTTCATTTGCTTATATAAACATGTCGTTATATAAATACCATTAATTTTAGTCAAGTGAACAACACACAAATCGGTCTCTCTCTCTCTTCGCAACATGATGTAAATATTTTAAACACATGCATTATCATATAGACCATTCATTTAAATATTTCGGCACATACCATTTTATAAATAGACATTACATACTAATTAAGTCTATACTGTATATATGTGTGTGTGTGTGTGTGTGTGTGTGTGTGTGTGTGGAGTATGTGTGGGGGTGCCAACCAGAGCGTAACGATAGGCCAAAGGCGACTTCTACAGTTCTATAGAGTCTACGTTCAATGGGTTGTGGCAAGTATACATACAGCCGACAGAGGAGGTTATCGATCCATGCGCGAGACTAGAGTGCCTGCGAGAGAGAGAGAGAGAGAGAGAGAGAGAGAGAGAGAGAGACAGACAGACAGACAGACAGACAGACAGACAGACAGACAGACAGACAGACAGACAGACAGACAGACAGACAGAGAGACAGAGAGACAGAGACAGACAGACAGACAGACAGACAGAGCGCGCTGTATTAGCTCGGTAGGCGCGGCCTAGTTTCCTTAAGCCTCGCGCGAGCGACTATTGCATGCAAGGGCTGAGACTACGACACGCGCTATCTGCGTTTTAGGGCTTACCTGGCTACAAGGTGTAGACAGGTGAACATGTCGTCTACTATTTACACAAACGTCGCTTTGGGCGTATCGATCGAATCGTGATGTGAGTTTTGACATAAACGAGCGCAGATCTTGAGGAAATACACTGTAACGAAAACACATGGACTACTATTTAATTTTAACGGATTCACTAACAGCGACGTAATACAGGTAAGATTTACCTTATTCAGTAATTACTCTTAGATAATTAAGACAGTGTAGGCCTATATCCTGTTTGGGTTAAATCTATATTAAGCCGTCTGCATAGGCAAACACTTTATATAATTATACTAGAGTTGGGTAAGCCTTTAAGATCGACATCATCGCCCTTGGCATCATCGCCCTTGGCAGCCGCAAGATGTCACTGATTAACAGAAACTATTAAGATTTGCGGTTGAAATAAGACACCTTTAAATCGATCCGTGTAAGCTTTATACATAGAGGGACATCACAAGTAGGATTTGCCGTTGAAATAACACACCTCTAAAACCGTATATGCGAGCTTTATATATTAGTTTAAACGCATTCAATATCGATTTTAACTCCGCCACTGTTCGCTTTCTGACAGTGCCAGTCCCAAGCCTGGATAAAGGAGGAGGGCGACGCTAATGGTCTTTGTTACCACACAGCTAGTCGTTAAACAGAAAAACCACCACCGATATCGATTTGTGAGAAAATATCGAAGGGAAAGGTTAGACGATTTAATGCGGCTATACAAAAGTGAGCTTTTCTTTAATTGTTAATTTAATCAGTAGCTTCTATAGCGCCGGTGGCAATGCAAATGTAATCAACCGATGGCGCACAGAAACCACGGCGTAATCAGGTCAATATCCAGAAGACCAGTCCGTAAGACTTGAGGATTTACGACAACTGTAACGGATTTACAAGCAGTGTCGTAATACAGGTAAGATATAATTCTTACCTTGATCATGTTATGCAGGTGTATACAGGTAAGATCCAACTTGACCAATTCTAGATATAATATATAGAGTTATTCAGCTGATCTAGGCTTCGAGGGAGGGGGATAGTTAAATGGCAGCACTCATGCCTGAAGAGCAAATAGATCTTGAAAGATGCGGTTCGATACCCGTAATGCCCTCCAGGTCGACTCAGCCCTCCACTCCCTAGGAGGCAGCTGCGAAATGTGTGGGCGCCTGACAGGCTGCCAAGATGTGTGTTCAATAAGATTAAGAAATCTGAACCGTCATGTTTCGATTTTTCAATGTTACTTAAAGCAGATTGTCAATGAGTTTGTGGATAAACACGAATTTTAAACAAAGAATACTCTTTAGAAGACGTTTTATAAAGGCACTTATGGTTATTACTGTAATAATCATCATGCAGTGCCTTTATAAAACGCGGTACACTGTAATAATATTACAGCATATCACTTAAGTAAGCAGTAAAGAGGGGTTTAATTAAAAAGCAGAGATTTGAAGGCAACGATAACGAGGTTTATGCAGGTAACACTTGAGAAATTGGCCAGATGATTCTAGCTCAGATAAACAGACACACACACATATACACACACGCACACAGACACACGCACACACAAACACACAGACAGGCAGACTGTTTGTTTAATGAGTGGGCAGAAGTAGCTGCGTACAGACCGGGGAAAATTTACGCTAGCGAAAATACCCTCTTATGGAGAACGATTAATAAGCGTAATTCAGGTGTTTATGAGTTCTTGAAAAAGACCAGAGTACAGTACAGAGGGGACCGTACCTTTGAAAGGGCACGTGTCAAGAGTGGCTTAATATTTTTTAACAGGTCCTCTCTTTACCCCTCGCAATTTTGCACTGTGTAAATTATCATTTATCTCAATTACGATCTACTTGAGAATAAGTGGGATAGCGTGGAATGAAAAGTGATTGCGTATTTCGAAGTTTGAAATTTTTGGGAACGCTCAGAATTTCGCGTGTCCAAATATTTATACTGCCGTTGGTTCGCCAACTCATGCCTGGAAGACACGCCGTTTAGTAATTACTTAGCACATATATAGCACCTATGGACAGAATCTACTTAAGGTATACATAAGGGGCCGTCCATAAATGACGTCACGTACCTAGGGGAGGGGAGTCGGAAATTTGTGACGATGTGTGACATGGGGGTGGAGGGGGTCCGAGTAGTGTGACGTCACACCAGGTCTATGTTATTAAATTTAACAATTAACAACAATTTAATTTTAATAATAACAGCACTAATTTTGAGGATTAAATTTTCATTATTTTTTAATTATTTTAATGTATACGGGCACCATTATTAATAATTTTCTAATTATTTCAATATTTGGTCACCGTTAGATTTTAAAATATTCATGCTTTTTCCTATTTGTTCCATAAAGGAGCATTTTGCTTCGCCATGGAAATTGGTTTTAGGGGGTCAGAGCTTTGTGACGTCATTTTCGGAGGGGTGGTCTTACTTTTTGTGACGAAGTGTGACGAGGGGGGAGGGGGGTTTAAAATCGGCCAAAATAGCGTGACGTCATTTATGGACGGCCCCCTAAATGTATGTCAACGCAAAAGTTTGGTCATAGCTAAGGGAAACTTGGTTTATTTAGTGGTGGTTTTTCTGTTTAACGACTATCTGTGTGGTAACAATGACCATTAGCGTTGCCCTCCTCCTTTATCCAGGCTTGGGACTGGCACTGTCAGAAAGCGAACAGTGGCGGAGTTCGGTGTGTTTAGCGACATTTTGAACTTATTTATATTGCTTCGAATGCTGGAATTACTTACAACAGTTGTCCAATTTCTGGAATAAATAACGGCGAAGCAAACCTTTTAAAAGGTGTCGAAGCTTTTCTTTTTTAGTTTCAATTGTTGAGCAACATCTTTTGGCTGGCAGGAGTTGACGTTGAACCTACGCAACCTTGTTGTGAATTATTTCCAGCACAACGCGAATTTCTTGAATAAATAGCGTCGCTGAAATTCTTTTAAAGGTGTCTAATCTCATAAGCTTTTATTTTTGGTTTCAATTGTTAAGCGACATCTTTTGGTTGTCAGAGGCATTGACGTAGAACTTACCGTTACTCGCTTCTCTAGAATTCACGTGGCTGCATAGCACACTGACAAACCAGGCATTGCTTTGAGACTATTATGGTAGGGCAGGGTAGGTAAGTAGGTAGGGTAAGATGAGGTAGTGAGTAGTATGGTAAGAATGGGTGGAGTAAGGCAAGGTACGTAGACCAAGGTAAGGTTGAATATCTCACCTTACGTTACCATACCAGATATTACCAGACCTTCCCAGTTTAACGAAACCTTATGACAACAAAGCCGTTCACGTTTGCCATTGATGAACTTGATATACAAAACGCGTCAGACGCTTGTAATTATTATAGACACGGTGACATACGTTTTACAGGTGTTTAAGGAGAGTAGGACACCATAGAGCGTTTAACGACGTCTTATGGCACATTAACGTACCTGATTTTCCTGGATTTGACTAAGATTAAATCTCAGTTTTTGTTGTAAAGACGTTGTGTCAAAGCATAAGTGTCGCCCTCCTCGTCTATCCAGTCTTGGAACTGGCACTATGAGTGCATGGGCAGTGGCGGAGTTACTAACGATTGAATACTAAAAGTTCAACGACATCTTATGACATCCAAGGCCTTTGACGTCGACAGAAATTGTTTAGAACAGTTCTCACACAATACCTATGGCGTAACTCGGCATTTACATACTAACAGCGAGTCAGCAACTAGCGATTTTATTATTACTCCAAGGTTTAACGTCTTCGTATGACGTCAAAGGCCATTGACGACAGTTTAAAGCAGATACAGTGCAGTTAAAATGAATTCAAAGCGTCCTAAAGACACCGTTTAAAGCTGTCAAATCATAACCTTACAATGTCATTAGGGGCCGTCCATAAATGACGTCACGCACCTAAGGGCGGGGAGGGGTCAGAAATTTGTGACGATGTGGGACATGGGGGTGGGGGGGTAGAGAAATGTGACGTCACATCAGGTCTACGTTATTAAATTTAACAAATAACAACAATTCAATTTTAATAATAACAGCAATAATTTTGAGTATTAAATTTTCATTATTTTTGATTATTTTAATGTATACGGGCAAAATTATTAATAATTTTCTAATTATTTCAATATTTGGTCACCGTTAGATTTTAAAATATGCATGCTCTCCCTATTTGTTACACGAAGGAGCATTTTGCTTCGCCATAGAAATTTGGTTTTTTGGGGTCAGAGTTTTTTTACGTCATTTTTAAAGGGGTTGTTACTTTTTGTGATGAAGTGTGACGAGGGGGAGGGAGGTTCAAAATCGGCCAAAACTGCGTGACGTCATTTATGGACGGCCCCTTAGTGTTCACTGCAATTTTTTAACGTCATAAATGACTAAAACAAATCCCATCATCAACGTACTAACAATGAAATACGGATGGTTTATATTGCATCGCTAAAAGTCGTTTTAAGGGTGTGTAAGCAGAGCATGGCGTTACATAGCATTTTCTAGCTCCGTTGAGGTCGACCTTACCTAACCTTAAAATTAATAAATTAATGATTAATAGCGATCATCCAAAGGGTCATCCATGGGTCATTGTCTCATCTTCTTCTTTTCATTCATTACGAAGATTTTTATAGTGTCCATTAAAGGCTACTACCTGACCCCAGCACGGCAGTTTTGAGGTGAGAATAGCAAGTCAGAATGGACACTATAGGGAGCAAGAGCAGCGCGAAAGGGTTTGGTAGTTGTACGGGGGGAAAGGGACGATGTGCACGTCCCGCTCTGTAGAGCGGAGAGAGCGACGACACACAAATGCGCGCGCGCACACACACACACACACACACACACACACACACACACACACACACACATGCACACATGCACGCACGCACGCACACAGAGAGACAGACAGACTGGGGAAATTTTACGTTAGCGAGAAGAGTCCTCTTACGCAGAATAAATAAGAGTAAAATTCAGGTGTTTGTGAGTTCTTAAAAAGACCAGAGTACAGCACAGAGGTTGCGAACTTGCTAAAATTATGTGCGTGCCACCTTCATTTTCTTCCCTTAGCTGATCGGATTCAGTTTCAAATTCGTTTCTTACCTATGAAACGTGTTTCGGTCAAACTCCACGCTACTCTGTGATCTTATATGAGGCGGCCTGCCCTATCTCATCTACCTCCGGACGTCCTCTCCGATTTAGGTAGATTTCATTTGTATAGCGACATGTTGTGGCCGTTGACGTTAACCCTCGGGCTACCAAGGGGTAGCCACTAGCCAGTGTTACAATAAACTCGGTAGCCTGAGGGTTAAACTTAAATTTGAGCGGCAAATCAATTGATTTACAATATACATGTGGTTTCCCAGTTTAACGGCAGCTTATGACAACATTGGCCGTTGCCGCCGGCAAAGATTAGTTTTGGCATATTACAGCTACATGTACCTCTAATGTCTGGAATAAATAACGTCTGTCCATAACTTTTTAAAGGTGTCTAACCTCATACGCTTTTCATTGTTAGTGTCAATTGCTAAACGACATGGGAGATACAATAGAGTAGTGGTAACATCAGTGGCGTGAAGAGCAGTAGGAAGCGGGATCGCTTCCCGTACCCTCCCAAAAGTTCACTCAGCCTATCATTCGCGAGATGGCGCGTTGGTAAAGTGAGATGTAGGACGTGATAGGCGCCTTGCATGACAGCCGAATACAGTTAAATTCGACTCCTGTAATAACTTGTTTTCTGAATTGTAATCATTCTGCATTTGTCGTTTTGAATTAATAAAGAAACTGATGACCTTTTGGCTGTCAGACGTTGACGTTGAACTTGCGCAAGCCTTGGTATTTATTATATGCAATACAACGCGAATTTCTTGAATAAATAACGTCGGTCAGCACCATTTAAAGGTGTCCAATCTCAAAGCTTTTTATTTGTGGTTTCCAATGTTAAGCGACATGTTTTGGTTGTCAATGGCATTTACGTAGAACTTACCTCCACCCGCTTCTCATGCATCACCGTACGCTATTTTAATGGATTTAACTATAGGTATTGTTTAACGACGTTGTATCATGGCAGAGATTACATTATTTGGGTCTCCCTCCTTTAGCCAGGCTTGGGACTGGCACTATCATTGTACGGGCAGAGCGGAGTTACTAACGATAGATTTCCAATAGTTTAACGACTTCTTATTGAATCAAAGGTCGTTGACGTTTACGTGAATTATTTTCACTGTTACTGTTAGTATGGCAAAATGCAGCCTGTACCATTTTAAATGAACGATTTAACGCGTTAATGTATATATAGCGTCATATAGAAACTTTATAACGGTGTCTAATCTGAACTGCTGTTTTTATTATTGATTTCAATAGTTTAGCGACATCTTGAGGCTGGAACGACCGTTGACTTCGACCTGACACTGCCTTCTTTTTTTAATAGAGAAAACTTATCCGTATTGCACGACGAGCGGTGTAACCAATCACCTGGCGTAATCCATGCCTATCAATCAATTTATCAATCAATCAATCAATCAATCAATCAATCAATCAATCAATCAATCAATCCATTCAATCGATAAATCAATCAGTCAGTCAGTCAGTCAAATAGTAGGTCAGTCAGTCAGTCAGTTACTTGGTCAGTCAGTCAGTCAGTCAGTCAGTCAGTCAGTCAGTCAGTCAGTCAGTCAATCAATTAGTCAATCAATCGGTCTATCATTCTGTCTGTCAGTCATCCGGTCAGTCGGTCTGTCATGTCAATCTATCAATTCCTCCCAGAAAATAGAAACTAGATTACAAAATAATAGTAATTCAGAATATTTACCAATATCTTGAGACTAGTAAGTCAAACACTATCAGGTTTCATATTATTGTCATATTAACTACTGTGGGAGACAATCTGGTATACCCAATAGCGACAGAAGTAAGTCCAGCTATGCTAGGGACACCCGTGTGCCACGTAAGCAGAAGGATGAACGGTAGAGTTTACTTATAGTGATGTCAATAAAATACAGCCCGTAAAAACAAAGTTTTTTACTATATCCATCTAGTATCCTATAACGTGTACTCTGAAAATAGTCCGCGTTCATTTTACGACATAGCGTGCGTTTAATGAGGCAGCGCGCCCGTTTTTGTTGCGGCCAATGGCAACGCTGCGTATCGGAAAAGGTGATTCCCCGATTCGAAAAGTTGAGTCCCCGATTCTATAAGCTAGCCTTTTTGGGGAGCTGAAATTTTTATAGAATGAAGTGTCTGCGAGGGCGAGTCTATCTGCCAAGTTTCAGGACGATTGAATGATTGTAAGTGATCGAATTAGTCGTCGCAAGATTTGACTTTTTAGCCTGTGGCTCAAACAAACAAGATTTCCGTAAGTTAAACTAGATGGATAATAAAATACAGCCCGTAAAAACAAAGTTTTTACTATATCCATCTACTATCCTATAATGCGTCTTATGAAGCAGTTACCTCTACAAATATATAGTCCGCGTTCATTTTACGACTGCGGCCAATCACAACGCTGGCCAATCACAACGCTCCGTATCGGAAAAGGGGATTCCCCGATTCGAAAAGTTTAGTCCCCGATTCTATAAGCTAGCCTTTTTTGGGGAGCTGAAATTTTGATAGAATGAAGTGTGTGCGAGGGCGAGTCTATATGCCAAGTTTCACGACGATTGAATGATTGCAAGTGATCGAACTAGTCGTCGCAAGATTTGACTTTTTAGCCTGTGGCTCAATCAAGCAAGCAAGCAAGCAAGCAAGATTCCCGCAAGTTAAAGTAGATGGATAAAAAGAGGAAATAGCTTAGCTAACAATACTTAAGTAGCTCTCTTAACTAATAATTATGCCAAAACAAAGTTAGTAACCATATTTAAATAACGCATTGATTGCAATCAAGGAGATCAGGCTCTTGCCTCTTTTAAAAATTAGGTTATATATATACATATATATATATATATACATAACTATTAGGGCTGTGGATTTTAACGATTAATTAATCGATTAATCGTTAAAAATTTTAATCGATTAATTTCGACTTGTTCGATTAATTTTCGATTAATTGTTTTACTTATTTTATGACGTCAACGACCTATTTCCGGAATAAACAATATAACAAACAGTAATAATTTGAAACACTTGAGTGGAAAATTAAGCGATCATTTTGCATTTAATATTAAGGCAAATGCTGATGGAAAAGTCGAAGATTGCGAAATTATTGAAGATTTTTGTAGATAGAAGGTAGTTACTATGCTGACTACATTTCTCAGTTTGACAATTTCAACTTTTGCATGTTGAATGATTGAAGCATTTTTGAAGTCTGAACAGTTTTCACGCTTTATGTAACATGGACCAAATTAATCGAATTTAATCGATTAATCTCGATTAAATTTAGGAGATTAATCGATTAAAATTCTTTTTAATCAGTACCAGCCCTAATAAATATATATATATATATACATGTATTATATAGTTAACGTCCTTACGACCAGGCGCGTAACTAGCATTACGCAATTACGCAACTGCGTAAAGATTTTAGCAGCTCTCAACATTTTTTAACCGTTTAGATTACTTTTTGACATTCTAGATTACTATTATTCGTTGAATTTCTAATGTGCAGACTTTATTACTGTACAGTCAGTAAAACACTTTCCTTCGCCGACATAGTGAAGACTCTGCAAATTTCGTGGCACTTCTGAAATTTCGATCACAGACCGACACTATAGATTAAATCTTCGTAAGCTAATGTCATCTGGTCCACGCAAAACCCAGTACATAAGTCCGTTGATTAAAAATCAGCTGATCCACCTGTGTGGCCTGTGAGTTCGAGACATTATTGTGGCAGAATGTCGTGCGGCTAGGTTGTACACTTTATTGTTTGATGCGAGCACAGAACAGATATCGGTCAGCTTATACGATATGTTGATAGCGTGAACAACCCGGTTCTCAGCATGTGGCAAAGGAACAATTTATAGGGCTTATAACTGTCATCCCAAGTTTTCCCAACGCTTGACACCACTGGCGAAACTATAGTATTGCAACACTTGTAAAGCAGCAGCTTTATGAAGTTGGTTTCTGTATATGTTAAGGTATCTTGATAAGGACAATTTGCTGCCGACTTTTCAATCTGGTTTTCGTAAGGGCCACTCCACGGAGTTAGTTCGCCTTCTCTCTGATATCTATGGGGCTATTGATAGGTCACAGGTCATCCTCTTAGCATTATTTGCTGTCAGCACGGCGTTTGACAACGTCGATCACGGTATCATTCTTAGGCGCCCATCTACCTCTTTTGGCCTTTCTGGTAACTTTCTTGACTGGATTGTTTCCTACCTCCATCACCGTTCATTCTCTGCGGTCTACGTGTCTACTAGGACTCCATGTGTTCCTGTCCCGTTTGGCCTGCCCCAGGAATCTGTGCTGGGCCCTCTTCTCTAATTATATTATTTATACTGCTGATAATGGTCCTCTCCTGGCCTCTTGCTGAGCCTTGCTCTGTGCTGAACCAATCTTATGCGGGTGCCCTGCAGGCGTTTTTGCACTGTCCTGCGTCAGCAGCCATTACCGAAGCCCGGGCCATGAACCGGGCAATGGAGGCTCTCGAGGCTTGGATGTCCTTCAATCGCCTGCGGCTAAACTCATCAAGACCCAGTTCATTTGGCTTGGCACGCGCCAGCAGCTCGCCAAAATTGATTTGGAGGCCCTTGCCCAGGAGTTCCCGCAGATTACTTTCTCACATTGATAAATCCAGGCAGGCTATAAACTTTATAAAATAAAATTATAGGCGTGTATGTAATGAGATCGACGATCGTCATGAAAACTGCAATCTCTTAGAGAAAATAACATCATCCAAAATTAAGTGGCCAAGGGCAGCATTTTGGGCCGTCGCCCCGGGCGGCATTTCAGCTCCGTACGCCATTGCTTTCTCATCATCCTTTGTCCGGGACCTTGGTGTCACATTAGACCAAGAACTAACGTTCACGCGGCATATCAGCCTGCTATGCCGCGATTGTGTATACCAGCTGCGTCAGCTTAGAGAGGTCTTCCGTTCCTTAACCTTTAATGCTGCCTTAAAGCTTATCCACTTCTTTGTTGTTTCCCGTCTTGATTATTGCAGCGCCCTCTGCGTGGGTTTTCCGGCAACTCGGGTTGGGTGCTTGGTTCGGGTCTTACGCTCGGCGGCACGCTATATTGGTTGCATCCCAAGATTCCGCCATGTTACTGACTATATGCGGGATGTCTTGCATTGGCTTCCTTTCCCACAGTGGATCGCTTACCGGATCTCTTCCTTGGTCTGGCGCTGATGTGGTCTCTGTTTATCTACAGGAGCACCACCCTCAGCATCCAGCACCGTGGTTCTCCTCGCTCTTCTAGGCAGGCTGAGGTTCTTGTCTCCCGGTCGCGGACTTCTATTCTGCAGCGCCGTGCTTTTTCTGTTGCTGGCCTGCAATCTGGAATTTCCTTTGGCACTACGCCTAATGCCGAGAGCCCTTCAGATCACGTTCTATTCTAACTTCAAGACTGTTCGGACTTCGGAGTTGGGTCGGGTGCGCTCCTAAGCAGATAATCTTGAAGGGGCGCTATGTAAATCTCTGTAATGAATGAATGAATCATAATTTGCCAAAGAGCTGATGTAAAATGTTATTACTTTTAACCATAAAGATTGTCTCCAAAATGGACCATTACAAACCAACAAATAAATTTATTTTCTTATGCTTTAGTTAATTGCTTTGATGAGTCTGTCTGTTTCTAGTCTACGTTGGTTACTGGGACTTTGCAGCTGAACCCATTTTAAAAATCAAATTATGAAATTATATTATAATTTTCCCAAAGAACTTATGTAAAATGTTATTACTTTGAATCAAAAGTTGGTCTCCAAAATGCACCATTACAAACCCTAAATGAAAATTTTTCTTACAGCCTCCCCAGACCCCCTCCCCTCAAACTTCTTCAAAACTGCGTAATTTTATGGAAGACCTGGTTACGCCACTGTTTACGACCTCTTGTGGCACCAAAGGCCATCGACATTGACCGAATAAGTTTGAACATTTCACAGTTCCTTTAGCATAAGACAGTCGTACATTCAAACAGGCAGATCAACTAACTCAGAAATGCGGTTCGCGAATATATAGCCTCGGAAGAAGGCGATTTAAGGGTGTGTAAAGAAATCAGCGTTATTTAGTGTTTAGTAGATCCATTGCGTCTACCATGCAGCTCTGTGTCTTTCTATTATCTACTAATAAAGTTTCGTTCTTCTTCTACCTAAACCTAGAAGCCTTGCTGCTGTGTTATAGGTCTAATTTCCGTGAACATGGTAACCAACGACGTGAAAAAAACTTGTTTTATCGCGGATTTTGTATTTTCACTCTCGTAGGGACGCTATATAAACGTTCGAGTATGCCATTATAATAAATTGTTTGACCTTACCTATCCGCATCTATTGTTGGTAAGGTTGAACAACGGAAGTGGTAGTCACCATCGCTTAACGGCATCTTTTGGCTGCCAGGGCCGTTGGCGTTGAAATTGCATTTTTCTCAAGAAGTTTGGTGACTTTTAATTAAACTGGAATTTCTCGAATAAATGATTTATTATTTAACCAAAGTTTAACGTCGTCTTATGACATCAAAGGCCGTTGACGACAATACGGAAAATATACAATACAATCAGAACCATAAACTTATAGCATCCGAACGACACCATTAAAGGTGTCAAACGGAGCTTTACAATTTCACTAATATTCAATATTTTTGCAACATAAAGTAGTTCATCTCATACTGTCTGTGATTATTATGTACTGACAAATTTCATTTACTAACAAAACATACATGTATTATAATTTAGTAAGGTATTCTTTTTAAAATGTTCATGTATCTAACAAAAAACACTATAATAAAAATTCCATTAACCAATAAAGCATACATGTATTATAATTGTTAAAAGTACTCTTTTACATTGCAACATAGTATATACATGTAATTGTATAATAACAATGTATTATTAAAAGACCAATCAAACATTTACAGATTTGAGTAAGATACAAAACCATTCACAAAAAGAAACCTAAAATATCCATTTACAAAATTTTACCTTTATTTATTATCTTAACTAACCTATACACTTCATTTTGAAATAAATTCACCGTCAAAAGGGTTTTAATAGAAATTTCATGTTTATATAATAATTGACATTTATTTGTTAAAACCTCTGAAATATCTTCTTTTTTACATTCAAGCAAGAGATGATGAATTGTCTCGAATAAATTACGTTGCTTGTAGCCAATTTAAAGGTGTCTAAACTCAAAACCTTTTCTATTATTAGTTTCAGTTAGCTATCAACATCTTGTGGCTGCAAGGTCCGTTGACCTCGAACTTGGAGGAAGTTGCATGTGGTCACGCTGAATTCACAAAAAAATGGAATTTTCATTTTTAAATAATGTCCACTGAAATCTTTTCAAAGGTGTTTAATCTCAATCATTTCAATGTTGCTTCTAATTCTTTAGCGACATCTTGTGACTGCCTAGCACACTTGCAAAACAGGCATAGTTTTGCAATCATGTGGTCAGGTAGGGTAGGTAGTTAGGGTAAGATGAGGTATGCTTTGAGTGGCGCTATATAAATGTTCGATTACGATTACGTTAAGGAAGGGTGGAGTAAGGTAACGTAAAGTAGATCAACTTCAAGTAAGGCATAGCAAAGTTAGATATCTCACCTATACCTTAACTTACCATACAGTAATATACCTTGCATACCAGACCTTAGAATTTGATTTAGCAAAATTTCGTTACTTATTAATTGGAATTAGATTTAGCCACAAAATTAATTGATTAGCTAATTAAGTGGCTTCTAATTAATTAGTTACACATCACTGGATGGATTCATTACAACAGTTTCACGAAATCTTACGGCACCAATGACCGTTTACCTCCATAGGAAATGCTCCGATTGTTTTACTTGATACATGAAACGCAGCAGACAACTTATATAAAGTCGGTGGAATACATTTTAAAGGTGTTTTAGGAGAGCTCAGCGCCAATGGGAGCCAGTTCCAGAGAGAGGGCAACCACTGAGAAGGCCCGATTCAGTTTAGTAGCTGTGGGGAAAAATGGACGATGAGCGGAGAGAGCGACGACCCGGAGAACTCAAGGTATTGTAGCAGAGGTCGCGAAGATAGGCCGGGGCGAGGCCCATCAAGGACCGCCCGGCCAAAGCGATGAGATCCGTTGCTGGAGTGGGAGCCAGTGGAGCAAATCCAGCATACAACCGGAGATGTGGCCAAATCTAGGAATGCATCATTAATGACCTCCGCCATGACCCGCGTTCCAGGCACCCCCCAACCGTTCAGCTGGGAAGCCAACGTAGAGTGGGCAGCAGTCTCGTTCTTCTTCGCAAGGCAACCTGGTTGTCCGAAACCTAGAATCCTTGTGTATTAGTTCCAATATCCTGCAATAGGTTAACCGTTGACCAATGACACGAAGAAAGACTATTGTTGGATCTGGATCTTGTGTGTTCACGTCTGAGGAGCAGTGCGATCACTCCTTGGGATTTTCCCCAAGATCTTGGGATTTTGGGGGTCGAACTTGGGATCTGGGGATTGTGCATAGCTATCTTGGGATTATTTCTAACGTCTACAAACTAGTTTTTAACCGTACTTTTCAACAGTGGCAAGTGGCAACGAATCAGATTAGAAACACCTCGCTCAGTCTGAAGAACGTTTATTATTAGTGGTACTTGTAAACGCTTGTAATTTGTTAATTCAATGTTATGCTACTGTTTTTTCATTGCCAGTTCTCAGCTCGGCATCTTTGCGAATAATTGTGATTGTTATAGCACATTTCATATTTCATTACAACTTTTTCCTTTTCAGTGACTTGGGATTTTTTGTACACTTTTTGCCAATCTTGGGATTTTTCTGGCAAGATCTTGGGATTTCAGAAAATGGAGAGTGGTCGCACTGGTGAGGAGTATCTCTTTAGTGGCGCTATATGAGTTTTTTGGCTGACAAGTCCGTTGACGTCCATCTTACCTCGACCTTAATGGGAATTATACGATTAAGCGCGTGACTTCTTATATCGCTTCAGGTGTATGCTTTATAACGGTGTCTAATTTCGTTATTTTTTTATTCTTAGCTTCGATTGCCTAGCGACATCTTGTGGCTGCAGCAGCCGTTAACGTTTACTCTGTGTTATAACTGTACACCGAATTATTTTGAAAATGTAGTTTGCGTATATATAACGTCCGTAGATACCGTTTTTAAGGTGTCCATTTTAATTGTATATTATCAGGTTCAGCTGACTAACGACGTCTTGTGGTTTCAACGATCGTTGACTTCGACCTTAAACTGCCTTCGTTTTACATAGAGAAGATCTTGCTTTCACTGAATCTAGCCGACGAATATAATAATTTATAACATCATTGCAAAACGGTTTTAAGGTGTCCAACGTTCAACTGCTGTTTCATTGTAATTTCAATTGTTTAGCGACATCTTCTGAAAGCTTAATTAAGAATATATATTTATATTTTATATATCGACAAAAATTGTTTTGAACTGTTCTCACCATTCCTTTGGCGAATTTGTACTTTGACAAAACACTTCGAAGCTAACACTGAAAATCATTATATAGCAGATTTTATATAGCATCGGTAGGAATCGTTTTAAGGGTGTGTAAGAAGAGCATTCCCAGTTATCTAGCGTATACTATTGCAGCTGGAGTCGACCTAACATTACCTTATTATTAATTAATTAAAGATTAATAGCGATTGTCTAAAGGAGCTACTTGTCTTTAAGTCTCATCTATACCCTTGATCTAAGAACGTTTCATTCTCCTTCGCAATGCGACCTGCATGGTTGTCCCGAACATTATAGCGGTGTTAGGTTCAATTTCCTGGAATAGGGTTGCCGCATCTATTGTTGGTTAAACCTGGGATTATTATAACTGAAGGGATTCGAAACGGATGAAAATTGGGTCATTGCTCTAGATTATGTCTGTGACTCTGATTTTACAGCCGGTGTCACGAAATAGAGTATCCCCCATACATGAGTATCCCCTTAGCGAAATAGAGTATTCGGTTTAATTTGCATTTTTTGTGGCTTCTAAGTGTATTCAGTCGTACTGTTGAATTTATTGCAATGTCATAATATTAAATTCAGTATCTTTTAGCTTTGTAAGTCGATCTGAAATCAATTTACTCTGTTTCTCTTGCGATTTGGGAAGTTGATTCCATAGCGAAGGGCCAATGTACGCAAAGGCACGGGACTGGGCTATGGCCGTTCTCACACGAGGAACAAAGGTCAAGACGATCTGAAGAGCGGAACGGGCGAAGGGAGGCGGCCGAGGTAGGCTGACGTATTGACCCACAGAGGTATTTAGGGGTAAGACCTAGGTAGGATCGGTAAATGAGGACAAAATACCTTTAACTGGATCCATTGTTTCGCCAAATCATGCCTGGAAGTAATTACCTAGCACATGGCACCATGGACAGAAGCTACTTAAGATATGCCAAAGACAGAAGTTTAATCTTAGCTAAGGTGAACTTGATTTGTTTAGCGACACCTTTTGGCCGTTGACGTTGAACTTATGATGATTGACGTGCACGCAACCCCAGGGAATTCAGTTAAATTCACAATGGTTCTCTAGTTTCTGGAATAAATAACGACGAAACAAACCTTTTTAAAGGTGTCTGATCTGATGAGCTTTACTTTTCTAGTTTCAATTGTTAAGCGACATTTTTTGGCTGTCAGAAGTAACTTGACGTTGAACTTGCCCAACTGTAGTCTGGATTATTTGCATTACAACGCGAATTTTTTGAATAAATAACGTCGCTGAAATTCTTTTAAAGGTGTCCAATCTCAGAAGCTTTGATTTTTGGTTTCAATTGTTAAGCGACATCTTTTGGTTGTCGGAGGCATTGACGTAGAACTTACAGGAACCACCTTCTCTAGAATTCACGTGGCTGCCTGGCACACTCACAAACCATGCTTTGAGACCATATGGTAAGGTAGGGTAGGTAGGTAGGCATAGTAAGATGAGGTAGTGGGAGATATGATAAGGAATGGTGGATTAAGGTAAGGTAAGTAAGTAGAACAAGGTAAAGAAAGGCAGTGCAAGGTTGAGTATCTGCTTTATTCAGGCTTGGGACTGGCACTGTCAGAGTACGAGCAGTGGCGGAGTTAAACTGCGGATCCCAATCCAACCGGTTGATTGGATCCGCAGTTTAACGGCAGCTTATGAAATATAGGCCGTTGCCGCCGACAAAAATTATTTTTTGCATATTGCAGCTCTACACTATAATTATATAGGTTAACTGATGCAGACTTATATTTAGGGTCGGTGGAATACGTTTAAAAGGTGTCCTTGTTTATCCAGGCTTGGGACTTGCGCTATCAGGGGAAAACGGGCATAGGCGCAGTTACTAACGAGTGATTACGAACAGTTTAATTCAATTCTTTGGTTGTATACATGTATATAATTTTTGTTTATTTGTTTGAATGTATTAATCTTGCTATGTACAGTGCTGTGCGTTTGCTAGTGCTTCTCAATAAAGGAAATACTTACTTACTTACTTACTTACTTACTCACTCACTCACTCACTCACTCACTCACTCACTCACTCACTCACTCACTTACTTTCTTATGGCATCAAAGGTCGTTGACGTCGACATAAATTATTCTGACTGTTAATGTAATGTAATTAGTAATTTATATAGCGCCATTCAGTAGCGCTGTTAATACATGCACATGTATTACATCAACTACTGCCTCCCGTGAAAACTGTTTCATACTCGCTACGCCCAGAACCCACAATAGAATAACACCTAAGGCAAACTCTCTATCTCGCAAAACATTTGTCACACGGATGCTTTATACGTATTTTTTATATATTTGATGATCTTTGTACACCAAAATGCGGTTAGCAGTTGGTTTTTCAATAAAGGATATACTTACTTACTTAAGTAAGTAAGTAAGTACTTACTTACATAATGCAGTGTATAATTCAACTTTAAGTTCACGATTTAACGCGTGAATTTATATATAGCGTCATTTATAAACTTTATAACGGTGTCTTATCTCGACTGCTGTTTTTATTATTGCTTTCAATTGTTTAGCGACATCTTGAGGCTGGAACGGCCGTTGACTTCCACCTGACACTGCCTTCGTTTCTAAGTAGAGGAACATTCTCCGCATTACAATCGCCTAGCTGTTCCATGCCAGTCAGTCAGTCAGTCAGTCAGTCAGTCAGTCAGTCAGTCAGTAAGTCAGTCAGTCAGTCAGTCAGTCAGTCAGTCAGTCAGTCAGTCAGTCAGTCAGTCAGTCAGTCAGTCAGTCAGTCAGTCAGTCAGTCAGTCAGTCAGTCAGTCAGTCAGTCAGTCAGTCAGTCAGTCAGTCAGTCAGTCAATTGTTCCTAGAAAATAGATTACAGATGGTGATACAGAATATTCACCAATATCTTGAGAGCAGTAATCTAAAACAATCAGATCACATAATTGGCATGTTAAGTTACTATTTAGGGAGACAATCGGAGACCCAATAGGGATAGAAGTCCCGCTATATGAGGGATACCTGTGTACCATGTAAGCAGAAGGATGGCGGTAGAGTTTACTTATATAATGATGTCAAAAAGAGGAACAAGCTCACTTAACTAAAAAATAGGCAAAAACAAAGAGTTACCATATTTAAATAACGCATTGATTACAATCAAGGAGATCAGGTCCTTACCTCTTCTAGAAAAGGTTTATGTATGTATGTATATATATGTATATTATATACATACATACATATATATAAACCTTTTAATATTTATATATATATATATATAAATTAATAACTCTGGTGGTGGCACAAAATGCCATTGATATCGATAGAGGTCAGGCCATGTTCTCCATAGGTTTCTTCCTCCAAAAAAGCTGTTGGCCTATTCCCTTCGACCCCGGTCACATGACCGTGTTTTACCTTTAGCTAATCATAATATTAAAAAACTTTTTATAGTTAGAATGCTTTATTCATATTGACTATTGATTGTTTATTATATATGATGTATGTACACCAGAATGCGGATTGCAACTGGTTCAATAAAGAATATACTTACTTTTAGAATAAGTTTGAACATTTCGCCTCACCGTTGCTTCTTTCACAAGGCTGCCAACACAACTAACGCTGGTGGTGGTTTTTCTGTTTAACAACTAGCTGTGTGGTAACAGAGACCATTAGCGTCGCCCTCCTCCTTTATCCAGGCTTGGGACTGGCACTGTCAGAAAGCAAACAGTGGCGGAGTTAAATCTAACGTTGGTGGTGGTGGTTTTTCTGTTTAACGACTAGCTGTGTGGTAACAAAGACCATTAGCGTCGCCCTCCTCCTTTATCCAGGCTTGGGACTGGCACTGTCTGAAAGCGAACAGTGGCGGAGTTAATCTAACGTTGAAATGCGGTAGACGAATGTATAGCGTCGGCACCAATCGTTTTAAAGGTGTGTAAAGAAAGCATGGAGTTATCCTGAGTTTACTAGAGCCGCTGGCGTTGACCATACAGCTATGCCTCTTTCTCTCATCCACTCCTTGTCTTCGACCTGAACCTAGAAGCCTTCCTGTGTTAGGTTTACTTTCCTGGAACAATGGTAGCCAACGACGCGAGAAAAAGTCTATTGTTTGATCGGGGTTTTGTGTTTTAACTCTCTGATTGGCACTATATAAACGTTCGAGAGTGAAATTATAATGAATAATAATAATAATAATAATAATATATTTTCTTTAATTAAGCGCCTGACAAACGCACTGCGCTGTACATTTACATGTTATGCAATTCAAATCTTAACTACTAACAGAACAGACAGCCTGCAATACACGGCGCTAATAGCAGCCTACAAAGCATATCCGTCCAACGGGGGCTCGAACTCGGTACCTCTCGCTTTCTACGCCAGATGTTATCCAACGCGCCACCGGACCCCATTTAATATACCTTACCTTACTTATCCGCATCTATTGTTGGTTATAGTTTGAACAACGGAAGTTGTAGTGTCCAGTGACTCCAGTGCTTAATGACATCTTATGGCTGCCAGGGCCGTTGACATTGAACTTACATTTTTCTCAAGGAGTTCGGTGACTTTTATTGAAACGCTAATTTCTCGAATAAATTACGTCGGTTGAAGCCGTTTTAAAGGTGTCTAATACCAAACATTTTCTATTATTAGTTTCAGTTGTCTATCGACATCCTGTGGTTGTCAGTTCCGTTGCATTTAAACTTACAGTTACTTTTCTGTTTGAAAGAAGAATTTATTCACAACTTTATTTTATTTAATCCAATATTTAACGACATCTTATAGCTACAAAGGCTGTTGACGTCTTTAAAGTGTTTGATGTATTTCAGTTCATTTTTTTGTAATGTTATTCACAACGAAACTGACTTCTTTATTAAATAACGTCCGTTTAAACCTTTCAAAGGTGTCTAATTTGAAACATTTTATTATTACTTCTAATTGTTTAGCGACTTCTTGTGGCTGCCTAGCACACTGGTAAAACAGGCAAAGTTTTGCAACCATGTGGTCAGGTGGGGTAGGTAGTTAGGGTTAGATGAGGAAGTGAGAGGTATGATAAGGGAGGGTGGAGTACGTGAGGTAAAGTAGATCAAGTTCAAATCAGGCAGAGCAAAGTTATCTCATTTATACCTTAACTTACCATACAGTAATATATCTTGCATACCAGACCTTAGAATTAGAATTAGCAACATTTTTAACTTATTAATTGGAATTAGATTTAGCTACAAAATTAATTGATTAGCTAATTAAGTGGCTTCTAATTAATTAGTTACCCATCACTGGATGGATTCATTACAACAGTTTCACGAAATCTTACGGCACCAATGACCGTTTACTTCCATAGGAAATGCTCCGAATGTTTTACTTGATACATGAAACGCAGCAGACAACTTATATAATGTCGGTGGAATACATTTTAAAGGTGTTTAAGGAGAGCTCAGCGCCAATGGGAGCCAGTTCCAGAGAGAGGGCAACCACTGAGAAGGCCAGATTCAGTTTAGTAGCTGTGGGGCAAAGGGGACGATGAGCGGAGAGAGCGACGACCCGGAGAACTCAAGGTATTGTAGCAGAGGTCGCGAAGATAGGCCGGGGCGAGGCCCATCAAGGACCGCCTGGCCAAAGCGATGAGATCCGTTGCTGGAGTGGGAGCCAGTGGAGCAAATCCAGCATACAACCGGAGATGTGGCCAAATCTGGGAATGCATCATTAATGGCCTCTGCCATGACCCGCGGTCCAGGCATCCCCCAACCGTCCTGCTGGAAATCCAACGTAATCGTAATCGTAATCTCCAAACTTCTAACGCGCCACTCGAAAGCCAAGCGCAGGGCACCAGCTTATTCACGAGCGCTGGATTAGGAACGTAGAGTGGGCAGCAGTCTCGTTCTTCTTCGCAAGGCAACCTGGTTGTCCGAAACCTAGAATCCTCGTGTATTAGTTCCAATATCCTGCAATAGGTTAACCGCTGACCAACGACACAAAACACAACTATTGTTTGATCTGGATCTTGTGTTTTCACGTCTGAGGAGTATCCGATAGTAGCGCTATATGAAAGTTTTTTTGGCCGACAAGTCCGTTGACGTCTATTGACCTTAATGTGAATATACGATTTTTTTAAAACTTAAAATACGTTTATTTAACGACGCCGTCATATCGACGATGATTGGCGTATAAATATGAATATACGATTTATTTAGAACAAGGTTTAACGTCGTCATATGACACCAAAGGCCGTTGACGACAATTTAAAGCATATACAGTGCAGTTAAATTAATGAATTCATAGCGTCCAAAAGACACCATTTAAGACTGTCCAAACATAACCTTAACATGTCATATTGTTCATTGTTTAACGACATAGAAAATGACAATTCATAAATATACAGTTCGATACATGCAATTTGATATCTGATGAAAATTCAACAATATTTATCAGCAATTGTCGTATACAAGAAATGTTTCTTAAAATTAATTCTTGATCACCATTCCTAATGCACATTTACTTCTTAATCTATTTATTTCAATAACATTTATTTTACCAAAATTCAAAAGACACAAAAGTTTAACATAAAGACCACTTTTGAATTCTTAAGAAGTCATCAATCAGTAAAATCAAACATTATTAAAGAAATATATTCAAACATTGAATATGATAATTCTTTATCATTTATTATGCTACTGCGTTGATAATAAAAGAGAACCGAAACTTCATCTGAGATTCTCATTCTATTCCATTTTAATGTTCTTAATACAGCTTAATTGATACTTGTCACACATTCAAGTAAGATATGAAGTTTGTAATATTTTGGTACATTTTACAGAAGTATTTAATAATTTCAAACACACAATATTATCATAATATATGCAAATATTTAGAACAGGACTCTAATATACTGAATATACGATTAAGCGCGTGACTTCTTATATTGCGTCAGGTGCATGCTTTATAAGGGTGTCTAATCTCGTTACTTTTTATTCTTAGCTTCGATGGATTAGCGAAATCTCGCGGCTGCAGCAGCTGTTAACGTTTACCATGTGCTATAACTGTACAAAGAATTATTTTTGAAAAGTAGTTGGCTTATATATAACGTGCGTAGATACCGTTTTAAAGGTGTCCATTTTAATTGTATTATTATCAGGTTCAGCTGACTAACGACGTCTTGTGGTTTCAACGACCGACCTTAAACTGCCTTTGTTTCACATGAAGCAGGTTCTTGCTGTCACTGAATCTAGCTGACGAATATAGTAATTTATAACATCATTGCAAAACGTTTTCAAGGTGTCCAACGTCCAACTGCTGTTTCATTGTTATTTCAATTGTTTATCGACATCTTCTGGCTTAATTAAAAATATATATTATATATATTTAATTTTATATATCGAAAAAGATTGTTTTGAACTGTTCTCACTGTTCCTTTGGCGCATAATTTTGTACTTTGACTGAACATCGGCGACTAACTACTGGTGGTTGGTTTTTCTGTTTAACGACTAGCTGTGTGGTTTCAAAGGCCATTAGCGTCGCCCTCCTCCTTTATCCAGGCTTGGGACTGGCACTGTCAGAAAGCGAACAGTGGCGGAACTGACTACTGAATGGAGCTGAATATTATATAGCATCGGTCTTCTTCTTGTGGTTCTCTGCCTCTTAGGCAGGTTCAAATGTCTGATGTCGCCACTCCTCTCGTTGTTAGGCCTCTTCTTTCAGCTTTCTGTAACCAACTGTCATCACCCAATCTATCATCATCTGTCTTGGTCTTCCTCTTGTCCTCCTCCCCTCCATTTTCCTTCAATGACCATTCTCAGTAGTGAGTCTCTTCTCAGCGTGTGCCCGATCCATTTCCTTTGCCTCTTTTTATCGTGTGTATTAGGGTTCTTTCTTCTCCAATTCTTCCCATCACTTCTTCATTTACTATTTGATGTTATTCTTATTCACTGTTAAAAATTAACACATGCACAGTATTCTGGGGAACAATAAAAATGTCTAAAAAACATGTCTTGATGTTCCGGTCCAGCTGATTTTCTCCATTCTTCTCCATGTCCACATTTCGAAAGCCTCCAGTCTTCTTATGTCCGCTTTTCTCATGATCCCTGTCTCTGATCCGTACAGCACCACACTCCATATCAGTGTCTTTATCATTATTATCTTTAGATTCTTGTTTATTTTTCCTCTCAGTAGTTCTTTCCTTGTTGAGAACGCCTCTTTTCCTAGTGCTATCCTTCCTCTAATTTCCCCGTAACATTTGCCATCTGTTTTGATCATGTTCCCAAGGTAGAAGGGGTTAAGACGAAAATGTACGATTAAGCGCGCGTGATTTCTTATATAGCATCAGGTGTATACGTTATTACGGTGTCTAATCTTACACACACACACACACACACACACACACACACACACACACACACACACACACACACACACACACACACACACACACACACACATGATATATTATTCGTTTAATTGAGAAAACAATCTGACAAAAACGCAGAAATGCTAACATAATTAAAGTTCATTAGAACATTTTAGAATAAACTAAATATTTTTATATAGTGATCTGGGAATAAATTGAGAGTTGTCCTTGGGCGGGAGAGTATGTTATTTTTGTTATTTATAAAATAATAATAAAAATATTTTTTGTTATTCTTGTTATTTTTATATCATTAGCTTCGATTGCCTAGCGACATCTTGTGGCTGCAACATCCGTTAGCGATTTTCATGTACTGTCACTATGAACAGAATTATTTGCAACAAATGTAGTTGGCGAATATATAACGTCCGTAGCGACAGTTTTTAAGGTGCCCAATTTAACTGTATTATTAGTTTCAATTGTCTAGCGACATCTTGTGGACTTTGACCTTAACTTGCCTGCAGTCTATAGATTTTTGCACGCATTGAATGTATAGTAGTAGTTTCAGTTTAACGACACTGTGATAAAAAAAAATCATTAGCGTCGCCATCCTCCTTTATCCAGGTTTGGGACTGGCTCTGTTAGAGTACAAACAGACCGTCTTGATCCATTTGTCCCTCAGGCAATGACTGCTATGGCCCAACATCATGTCTTTGCCATTGTGGGTTCTTCCTAATGGCTCTTATATATGCTCTAAGATTTTGGCTGGGGTCTTTCCCTCATCTGCCTGCTGCTTGAAGACTTTTTTTTATTCCCTTGGGGGCTTTAACACCGTGAGTGTCTCTGAATAGCTTTTACTGTAAGAGGCGCTTTAACTTTTTTAATATCATAGGCTACAGCTGAACTATTAAGTGTTATTATGCTATAGTGACGTCAATTTCACGTTACCGTGCAGGTCTTTCGGTAACGGGTTTCAGATAAGCTTGTCCTTCAGCGGTATTATAAATAGTTTTGGGAGATACGTTTTAAGGGTGTGTAAGGAGTGCATGAACGTTCCAGGTTTTCACTAGGATGGATCCAGAGTTTAACGACAACTTATGACAGCAAAGGCCGCCGAAGTCGATAGAAATTATTTTGGCATAATAGGCCTATAGCATTATTTAGTTTTAACTATGGCCGTTGACGTCGATTTTATGTTAACCACTTGTTAATCATTTATAAGTCTTTAAGGAGCAAATTGTTTCAGATATCCCTAAATTGCAGCTGCAGTATAAATAGCTTCGGAAAATCCATTTTACGGGTGTGTAAGCATTACATGAACTTTTAGAGTTTTTATTAGGATGGATCCCGAGTTTAACAACATCTTCAGGCAACAAAGACTGCGACGTCGACAGAACGTAATTTGACTATAATGCAGCTTTAATTAGTTTTTACTAAGGTCGTTGACGACGATTTTACGTTAATCACTTGTTAATTATTTATAGATCTCTCTCAGAGGGCGGAGTCAAGATTTCCTTGACCTCGAGTGCGAAACAGACTCCAGGAGTGACGCTTCGAAATGTCTTCGACCGCTTCCCTCTACCCTCCATCCGCGGCCACCTCGACACAGACCCTGGCCCCTCCTCGAACTGCCACTGCCGCCTCCAGCACCTCACTGGCCTCAACGAGGAAGAAACCGTCTGATCGCATTCCAGCCACGAACTGTTGCTCATCGTTCTTCTACAACATTCCTCGTGGTAGCGTCATGATAACATTACCTGGTTTTGCCATCCTAGCCATCGGAGCCATCCTAGTCGCCACCTTTCCCAACCGATCCAACCCCAACTGGCTGGACGGTCTCCAGCTCATCTCCCTCATCTTCCTCATCCTCGGAGGGGTCTGGACCCTCGGAGGGCTCCTCTTCTGGGTCGGGGCCTGGTGTAGATACCGTCCCAAGGCCCCGCCAAAGGCCCCGCTGTGGCCAGTCCCAGCGGACGGTCTATATTCCGGAGACCCAAACGGAGGACTGGAGCTCGTCAGGGTACACAGAGTGGACACTGAACATAATTATTCGAGCCAACAGGCAAACGGACAAACGAATCAAAATGGACAGATTTTCACTGTCTCTTAGCGATTGGATTAATTTTATACTTTAAAATACCTGAACATTTGCACTGTAAGACTTAAAATAATATATCTGTGTTTAAATAGGCAATTAAATATGCATAATATCGTCACTTACTGTGTTTCAAAATTAAAATTTATCAAGAGCGAGAATGGAATGTAATATTTTTATATACTACTGGACACCTTTTTAATAGAGGAACTACATTAACAACTAAAAATATTAACCAACCAACCCCACTGATCGTACACTGGTAGTGCCAGAACAAGGCCTGGAGAAATGAGGATGGCAAAGCTATTCACCTTTGTTATGACAGAGTGTCGTTAAACAACTAACTAAGCACTCCTGCACGGCTCGTTCTCTGGTAGTGCCAGTCAGAAGCCTGTGTAAGGGAGGAGGGAGTCGCTTATCATCTCTATTATGAAAAAGCGTCGTTAAATATTAAACCATGAGCCTCCTCGTATGACTGTTAATTTATGAAATGGTAAAATCAGAGTAATCCGTCCGGAATTCACAAGATTTCATTAAACCATAGAAACCAATATTATTGTGAAAAACGGTTTTAATAAAACACCTTTAAAACTTGCTAAAGCGATGCTATATCTACTATAAATCGCGTTCAATTATGCAATCAATTCAATTCAATTCAATTCAATTCAATTTATTGTTCCCAACAATAAGAGACAACATAACAAACATAATGATTAAACACAGCTCTAACATAGTTAAAAGGTACAACATGTATGAGAGATGAATAAGTAAAATGATCACCGAAAAGTAAAACCAGTTAAACACAAGTCAAGATAAGTTACAAAGAGCTAGCACGGGTAGAGTGGAGTGGGAGCAAATAGGCACCCCAAAGGGACGAGTCCCGCTAAGAGGGGGCCTAAGATAGTACAGTAAAATAATTGAAAGATGACGGAGGTTATTGATAAACAGAAATAAGGGGAACACTGTCTTGTGTGTTAGAGGCGGTAAAGAAAAAGTGAAAAAGGTTTACAATAGTGAATAAGGACTTAACTAAAAACTAAAGACTATAATACAAGCTCCAGTGTGTGTGCTCGTAACAGACGCTTAAACCATGGAAGGGTGGTACAGGTACGGATACTAGGAGGTAGGTTGTTCCATAGTAGAGGGCCTTGATACTTAATAGATAATTTGCGGGTGTTAGTTCTTAAGAGTATTAGTTTATAATCATGTTTGCTTCTTGTAAGGGTGGTAGATTGGATGAGGGGGAAGTAGTCAATGAATGCAGGTGGTAAGAGTTTATTGTGGTACTTATACATAAATTCACAGGTCTGAGTGAACCTTATTTGTGTAATACTTAGGAGTTTAAGTTCATGAAATAGAGGTTGAGTGTGAGAGTTTACAGGAGATTTGGTTATAATTCGTAGTGCTTTTTTTGTGCTATTTTTAATTTATTTAAGTGAGTGGAATAAGTGGAGGTCCAGATAAGATTACAATAGGTGAAATATGGATAGATGAGTGTGTAGTATAGGTTGATCAGTATCTGAGATGGTAGCAAGTAAGATATCCGGTTAAGGATGCCAATACTCTTAGTTATTTTTTTGTTAATTTCATCAATATGTGTGTTCCATTTTAGGTGTTGATCCAAATGGACACCGAGGAATTTAGATGAGTTTACTTGGGGGATATTTATTCCATCTATAGTAATGTGATTCGTGCTGGGTGGTATTTGCTTTTTATTAGATCTGAATACTATAAAGTTGGTTTTAGTGAGATTAAGCGATAATTTATTAGCTTTAAACCAGTCAGTTGCTGCCTTTAATTCTTGGCTGGCAATTTCGATTAAGCGGTCATAAGAGGCATGAGACAGGAAAACATTCGTATCATCTGCGAAAAGAATGTAGTGTAAAAGAGTGGATGAGTTGGGTAGGTCATTTATGTATATTAGAAAAAGAAGGGGACCAAGGATAGAACCCTGGGGCACCCCATAGTTAATGGGTAAAAAGTTGGATAGAACTTGATTACAAGAAACTTGCTGTTGGCGAGTAGACAATCGACGGGATGTATCTATCAATTGCAAAAGTAGGGAAGGT
>JACEVL010000367.1:1202500-1207500 GCA_020284085.1 Aporrectodea caliginosa | reverse complement strand
ATTCCATGCAAATTAAACAATGTTATGTAACTATGCAGCAATTGATCCATATACAAAATTTACTAAGTACTCTTTTAAACTGTTCATGTATCTAACATACTATACATGTAATAAAAGTTCATTCAATAACATAGCATACATGTATTATAATAATTGTTTAAAGTATAGTTTCAATACATTAAAATTATAATCACAGATCTCTTATTATAACACATTACTGAATATTATGCAACATAGTATCTATTGTAATACAGTAACCAAACCAAATCATATCTTATATTGAGGAACCAAAGTTGAATAACAATAATATGGTAATAACAGAAATTCATTTACCAATAGGTAATATTTAAAATGTTCTCACATCAGTTCTTGTTATTTTGACATAACATATTCAATAATCAACAGTTGATAAGAAGTAGTTTATGAATATTTCAATAATCTGCATTGCAACACAGTACTACAGTATTATGCAACATAATATCTACTGTGATATAATAACCAAACCACACCACATGTAATATGTATTATTGAAAAACCAAAGTTGAATAATAATAATATGGTAACCAGCATTGCAACCAAAATTGCAACACAGTACATACATGTAATTGCATAATAACAATGTATTAGTAAAAGAGTAATTAAATATTTACAGATTTGAGTAAGATATAAAACTAGTTGCATTAAAAAAAACACTAAAACATCCATTTACAAAATTTTACCTTTATTAATTATTTTAACTAACCTATACACTTCATTCTGAAATAAATTTACCGTCAAAAGGGTTTTAACGGAAACTTCATGTTTATATAATTGACATTTATCTATCATGTCCACTGCTTATATAGCTTCGGTAAAGAACGTTCTAAAGGTGTCTAAGGAATGTGCTCTAACCAATTGGCTGCAGTCTTCTTTAACTATATAGTACCGGTTCAAATCCTTTTACAGGTGTCTAGCGAGAGCGGTCTAAAAACCGGCTTTCGTCCCTCCTTTACGTTTTCTTATCACAAGCACTGTTTTACAAGTTGTAAAAGTCATCCCAGATTTTCAGGCCATGCTAAACTTAATGGGCATTGTTCATTGGGGGTATAAAGTATGTGGTGTCACTGTGCCACGCAGTCTAAACAATTTGGGATGTATGCACTGCATGCCTCGCAAAATTATACCCAATATTCTGAGGAATGTTGCGACAGAAAACGTTAGCTCCACAATAAATTTTCCGCGTCCCTAGTACGCAAAACAGTCACAACACCGTGCGGACCTTATTTCGTACGAGTCCACATTTGTCTTCACACCTGCCGCTATCTTCCCGGCTCGGCGCCTAGGCTGCCCGGCCGGAGCTGCCCCGCCCCAGGCAGGTGCGAGTTTGGAAGAAAGGTATCGTCAAAACCGTGCCTCTAGGTCTAAAAGGATCCAAGTCTTTGAGGCAGCGGAGAGGAGATATTTTCTGCGCTGTTTTACCAGCTGAATATTATCATACGTAGAGCGGAGCAGGAGCGGAGCATCATGCCTAAGGATCGTGTTAAACAGACGAAGGTAGGACAGCTCCGCACGTGGCTATCGTACTACTAGAGCCGCTTAGGCAACCGGGTTTATTACGCTGGTACGCTGTATTTTTAAACGCTGGTTCCAACATTGGGCGCTCTGTTCCATCACAGACGAATGATAGGGAATGTAGGGTCCTTTATGTAGGAATGTATGTATGTATGTGTCCATTGATGTTTGTATGTATGTGTATGAATGTGCATGCATGTACATGTCCATGTATTTATATGTTCCTTTACTTTTAAATCGCGCTAAGATGGTTCATTTCATCATCAATCTGCGCCTGCTCTTCAGAATTATAAGCATCGGCTGACATCGTTTTAAAGGTGTCTAAGGCGAGCACTCTAACCACTCGTCTAGTAGTAGTTTCAGTTTAACGACACTGTTTGATAACAAGGAGCAGTCGTGTCGCCCTCCTCCTTTATCCGGCTTGAGCCTAGCACTCTCAAATAGCGAACAATAGCAGAAATTTAATTATTTATTTTATTTAATCCAACGTTTAACGTCGTCCTATGACATCAAAGGCCGTTGACGACAGAAATTTAATTGGATTGGATCCACAGTTTAACGGCAGCTTATGACAACATAGGCCGTTGCCGCCGACATAGATTTGTTTTTGGCATATTACAGCTCTCTACAGAAGTTTAAAACCAGTGTATGGTGTCTATGTAGCTTCGTTGGACAACGTTTTAAAGGTGTCTGAGCAATCGATATTTACTTACGTTTTCTTAACATCCTTATTTACTTGCTTACCTGTATATACCTACCTACCTACCTACCTACCTACCTACCTACCTACCTACCTACCTACCTACCTACCTACCTACCTACCTATCTATCTATTTACTTACTTATTTACTTGCATGCTTACCCACCCGATCTGAAGTTGTGGCTGGGAAGATTCGTAATTCCGAGCAATTACTGTGATTACTGGAAAACGACCAATTGGACTAAACTGTAGTCCTAGGCCCTCCTTCAGCCAGGGCCTAAATCTGGGACTGTCTGCACTGTTAAGGGATACACGGACAGTAGGAAGGACAGACAGACAGACAGATAGATAGGCAGACAGTGAGACAGACAGACAGACAACAAACAGACAGACAGACAAACAGACGGTCAAACAGTCTCGCTATCTGTCTGCCTCACTATCTGTCTGTCTGTCTGTCTGTCTGTCTGTCTGTCTCTGTCTGTCTGTCTGTCTGTCTGTCTGTCTGTCTGTCTGTCTGTCTCAAAAGCGGGAACAGACCTGTCTGTCTGTCAGTCTGTCTGTCCTAAACAGTCCGACAGTGAGACAAGCAGCGGGAACAGAGACTAGAGAGTGGGGCAGACAGAAAGACACACAGTGAGACAGTGAGACAGACAGACAGTAAAACAAGCAGACAGATAGAGAGACAGATAGATAGGCAGACAACGAGACAGACAGACAGGTACCTACGTATCTATAGGTAAGGGAAACAGATGTGCTTGAGTTTGAATGTCGTTAACAAAGTCCATTGTGTTTTTGTCATCGAGGGTTTCCTCCCTCCCCTCCCACCCTCCGTCCCTCTATGCCTTCCTCCCTCTCACACTCTTATACCCTCTCCCCAATCTAACGACAGATGGATGGATGGATGGAACAAAGCCCTGAACGAGAGATTGAACGAAGAAGGAAGGAAATCATTCTTTTATTCATTCATGCACCAAACAAAGGAACGAAGGAAGAAGCGAATTACTGAAGGGATGAATGAATAAAGGAAGGGATGACGTACCAGCTGAGTTGCCTTGACAACTGTTGCCCTGGGAACTGCGTGTACAGTCCCGCAGTTAACGCACGGGCCTCTCGAGTTCAAAGGGCACGGATTCAATTTCCCTCCAGAGACAAAACAATAAGGATGTGAACGGTACATTCTGTACATCCGGTTACTGAAATCAGACAGACAGATAGACAGACTGACTAGATAGACAGACAGACAGACGGACGGACGGACGGACAGACAGACAGACAGACAGACAGACGGACGGACAGACAGACAGATACAGACAGATACAGACAGACAGACAACGAGAGACAGACGGACAGGACAGGCAGACACATACAGACAGACAGACAAGGGAGACAGACAGTGAGAGACAGACAGACACATAGCCAGACAGACAGACACATAGAGAGACAGACAGACAGAGACAGACAGAGACAGACAGACAGGCACATAAGACAGACAGACACATAGAGAGACAGACAGACACATAGACAGACAGACAGACATATAAACAGACACACAGACACACTGACAGACAGACACAGACAGACAGACAGACGGACAGTGAGAGATGGAGACAGTGAGAAACAGCCAGACTCGCAGCCAGGCAGACAGACAGTGAGAGACAGACTGACAGACAGACACACAAACAGACAGAATGCCAAGTCGTTCTAATGCTATATCGAAACTGAGAAGTCTTACTATTCCAATCCAATCATACGTTAACTTTTAAAGTGCCACAAGAGAGCAGTTCCAACTTATGCCAAGCCCGAGAGCAGACCATGGGTTTGAGGTGTTAGCGACTTCATTTTCTCACCCTCGGCAGATGAGGCGGCTTGTACCAATCTTATAACTGAGCTGGCTAGGTGGCGCAAGTGGAACTTTATATATCTGAATATAGTTTAAACGCTCCCCACACTTCGTAGCATTTTACATAAAATTAATAACAAAATTTAATGTAACGTTATGAAAAGAGCAGCAGTTTAGACACCTCTTTTAAGATTTGCAATCGACCTATAAGTTTAAGTATGCCGATCGCCTATCACCTAATGCCAGATGTTACATTTATGCTATATAAAACAGTCAGAGCAGTCTAATACAGTCGACTAAGGTGTAAAAGAAGAATGTATTACGCAATATAAACGGTGAGAACTGTTCGAAATAATTTCTGTCAACCAAATCTACCCTACCTGTGTAGTGCCAGTCCTAAGCCTCGAGAAGGAGGAGGGCGACGCTAATCATCTTTGTCATGACAGTGTCGTTAAATAGCAACTGGCTAACTCTGTAGACATCGATGCCTCTATTGCCGTAAGATGTCGCTAGACACTGACAATAGTAATAATCTAGCTGAGTTTTAGACACCTTTAAATTGCATTCAGCAGAAATTACATATTCATTGACTGCTTTAAATCGCTAGATTTTTCCATCTACGATCCTTTTATTATCAACGCAGTAAGTAAGTAAAGTAAGTACGTGCTTTATTGAACCGCCTGCAAACGCACTGCGGGAACATCACATAGAGTATTAAATCACAAATCACAAAAATCACAAATGTCAAAAATATCATAAAATACAATAAAACAGACATCTATGAATATATGAGAGTAAGGTTACAGTAAAAAGAAAGATCAGCAATAAAATATTTACTTAAACCACAAGATGTCATTGACATAAAAATTGAGATTAGACACCTTTAAATATGTTAAACCGAAAATATAT
>JACEVL010000367.1:1082500-1197500 GCA_020284085.1 Aporrectodea caliginosa | reverse complement strand
ACAATTGAATATATAGAACGGTTTCGAAATAAAGCCATTGCAATAAATAATTATAATAATAAATAATAATAATTAGTATTATTTATTATTTAAAAATTTTTTTTGATGAAATAATATTGGCAGATTTATGTTTGAATATAAACCTGTGCTTAGACACCTTTTAAACTGGATATCGACGACCATATAAAGTCTTTTACTCGTTCGCTCGACGTTTTAATATTTCCCCCGTGCTAAAACTAAAAATGAAACCGAAAGGAATGATGAAGATGACGATGTTCTAAGACGTTTTATAGTGTCATTGTTTTTAAATCAAAAGGCTTCAGTTGAAAGTTAATGGTAACAGTTGTTGTTTTTCCATTTCCACAGAGTCCCGTGTGTCCGTATCCCACGGTCGGCATCCTTCCGCGGACAGCAGGGTGGATGGAAGAGGATCCAGGCAGCCAGGTAAGCGACAGGGACTCATTCCAGGAACCTGGATTAATTACGGATTGAAATGGGATACTCTGTTCTCCATGGATGGGTGGAGTGTGTGTGTTGTGTGTTACAGTGTGTTGACGTTACAGAAATCATGTCTGCTCGGGCTAGACACCGATGTGGCTAGAATTGTAATCATCATCATCCATCATTACCATCGTCATAATCATCGTTATCACCATAATCATCACCGTAATCATTATCATCATCATCATAATTATCATTATCATCATCGTTGTCGTCGACGTCATCTTCATACCACCACCACCACTACCACCATCATCATCATCACCACCAACTACAGCAACCTCTACAACAACTATTACTACTACTACTACAACAACTACAAATAAGACATCATCATCATCATCATCATCGTCATCGTCATCGTCATCGTCATCGTCATCGTCATTGTCATCGTCATCGTCATCGTCATCGTCATCATCATTATCATCATCATCATCATCATCATCATCATCCAAATCAACAGCATCATCATCATCGTCATCAAAACCTTTCTATCCAGATGCCAGCCACAATAAAAGTCGGCAAAGATGCATCCGAGCATTCTTCTAACATCACACAGCAACGTAACATCCTGTAAAACGACCGACTAAGATTCGCAGCGGGTCATCCGAGCAACGTCGGACCGACAGCCGAGTAGCTTCTTCGCTGCGCCTCAACCCTTGGGATTAAAAACCTCGCTTCATCACCCGCAGTGCATATTCTCATCCAGGCGGGTGATCTGAAGACCCATAGATTCCACACACCCCCCGGGAGGATCGAGACCAGGTCCCAGCGGGTGGCTGAGAGGCCCAACTTGCCAGCTATGCACCCAAAATACACCCTGAGAGGCTCCTGATTCTTCGGTCCAATTCGGTCCCTACCACGGCTCCATGATTAAATGGATCTCTCAAAAAGCCTTTACATAAGGACAAGCGTTGATAGAGGCGCTAAACCAATAGTCGATCACTTACCTTATACCTTACCTTGATGGTGATGGTACTTCCTTACATCGGAGAGGAGAGATGATTAAATCGTAGCACGCTGGCACGAAGATCAGAAGAACGCGGGTTCGATACCCGCTAGTCCCATTAGGTTGAATCAGCCTTCCACTACCCAGAGGCGACTGTAAAATGAGCAGCAGGGCAGATGGGCGCCTTTGCAGGCTGTCATACAGTTAAATTCGACTTCTGTTAAACTTGTTATCATCTGTTATAACTATATGTCATGTAATCTTGCTGCGCAGTTGTCAGTTTGAATTAATAAACGATTATTATTATTATTTATTTATTTATTTATTTATTTATTTTTATTTATTTATTTATTTATTTATTTATTTATTTATTTATTTATTTATTTATTTATTTATTTATTTATTTATTTATTTATTTATTTATTTATTTATTTATTTATTTATTTATTTATTTATTTATTTATTTATTTATTTATTCATAGCTTACCTCACCTTGGAATTATTTCGTATAAATGGCTGGTGAGTATTTCTGGTGAACTTTATCTCCGTGATGGATGGGAGGATAACGCAGCCGACATTTTCGGCCGCAGATGATTTAAACGAATATAAGAAGAAAATGTCGAATAATAATATCACGTAATATAATAATAATATATTTTATGCTCAACTCCGAACTCTGCTCAGCGTCTGATCGTAAAACAGAAGGAGTGTCAATCGTCAAACATCTCACTTCGTATAGGATTAACCTTTACGTCGTCCACCGCTGAATAGACCGACTTACACACGCACAGACACACACGCATAAGTAGCCTACTATTATTATCATTATGCATTTATCAAGCACCACTATCTAATTACCAAGCATCAGTCCATGACGCTGAGCAAATGTGTGTGAACGACTTGCTCAAGGAACCCCTCTCTCTATCACTCTCTGTCTCTGTCTCTGTTTCTCTGTTTCTCTGTCTGTCTGTCTGTCTGTCTCTGTCTCTGTCTCTGTCTCTGTCTCCGTCTGTCTGTCTGTCTGTCTGTCTCTCTCTCCCTCTTTCTTTCTTTCTTTCTTTCTTTCTTTCTTTCTTTCTTTCTTTCTTTCTTTCTTTCTTTCTTTCTCTTTCTTTCTTTCTTTCTTTCTTTCTTTCTCTGTCTCTTTCTGTCTGTCTCTGTCGCTCTGTCTCTCCCTGTCTCGGTTTGTCTGTCTGTCTGTGTCTATCTGTCTGCCTCTGTCTATGCCTCTGTCTATGTATCTCTGTGTCTCTGTCTCTGTCGGTCTATCTGTGTCTGTCCGTCTGGCATGCCTATATATATATATATATATATATATATATATATATATATATATATATATATGCTATTTTTAGGAAGACACCGGAAACGAGGCAGACAAAACTATTCAGGTCAGTTCTTTGGAATTTTTCTGTTTTGAATTTGTAAGATTGTGTAGCGACTCCGTCTGGAAGAAGAAACTGATCGGAAATAAAGCATTGAGCTGCTACGGCTGAGCTGAGTCAGCGCGTGGCGGCGCCAGGGTTTCCATGGATGCATGGGGTGGGAAACTATGGGAAGAGGAAGAAGAGGTCAATGGAGCAGAAGGAGAACGAGGTGGAAGAAGAAAATAAGAGGAAGGAGGAGGATAGTTCAGCTTCTCATGGTATCCTAACTAGAACCAAGTCATGAGAAAGACGATTAGCGTTGCCCATACTTCCGACTGGCATTACCACAGTCACGTTAACGGCGGAGTTTGAACTTGCGTTGGTCACTTATTTTTGGCTTTACTGTCTTAAGCAGTAGTTAGTTTCAGTTTAACGACACTGTGTGATAACAAAAATCATTAGCGTCGCCCTCCTCCTTTATCCAGGCTTGAGACTGGCACTGTCAGATTACGAACATATCTGTCTAGTAATATATTGTCTAACGCCACATTTTAAAACTGGTAGTTTAGCTCAATGGCACCTTACCACCTTCTGCTTAAATTTTGATTAATTTTCATTTGCAAACGTGTTATTCTACTTTCCAAGGGCATTAAGTTTGTTATAGTACAGTTAGATCGACTCGATTTTTTAGATTTCATTCACCTCTACTTATATGGTGACTACAATTCTTAAAAAAGGTGTGTAATAAATAAACTTCACATCGACATAGCACAATTTGTTTTTCTCTGTAATAGTCGACGGATGGTGAAATGGAGTCGGTTTCTATGGCGCCCACAAGTGACTCGCCACCTGGTGGCAGTTGCCGTGACAACGAGACGAACCTGATTGTCAATTATCTTCCGTCATCGATGACGCAGGACGATATACGGTCGTTGTTCTGCAGCCTTGGCGAACTGGAAAGCTGCAAGCTCATCCGCGACAAAGTCTCCGGTTAGAAACCGTTTGGATCGATCAGTAAAGCAACGTAGAGTTGGTTAAGAACGCGTGTACTATGTGTAACTTACGGTAACCATTATTGGTTCTAGCACTCGCCTAAGACACCTTTAAAACGCTTTCAATCGATGCTACATAAGCATGGAACGCTGTGGCGGATGGTTTTGAGCGCAGTCCTTCAACACCCTTAAAACGTTATCAATCAATGTTATATAAGCTTTGGACCGAGTAACCTATTGCAGAAAAGAAAATATTTCTAACATATTAAGAGATGCATGTGTCTTATATAGAGTAGATTTTAACACTAAGAATTTACTTGATGTAGGTTGCATACAAAGTGAGGTTTATAGGCTTATAAGTCTTATTTATAAAGGAAAAGTTGTGTAAATGTTATCGTTTGTAAGCTCTTGCAAGAGTTTCATTTATGTATGAAATCAGTTAATTAAATGTACATTGTGGTATAGGTTAGGAAGTCTTGTTTTATTTTTTAATGTGTGTTAATCTTTCTATAATATTTTTTTTGTGAAATTTTCTCATTGATTATATGTGCCAAGAATCTCATGCTCCGGTTGATAACATTATAAATTGTCCTCCAAGATTTAAGCATTTGGACAAAAGAGATTATGAATCTCATTTCAGAACAAAGTTGTCAAATATGCTGAAATCTGTAATAAAAAACGATTTTATTTTTACACTTATGTGTCAAAACTGATGCTAAGTGTTTGTTTGATAGCATCAGATGTCATAATCATAATTAATATGATATGATGTTTCTTGTGAACTTTGGTCTATAGTTATGCTCGTTTGTAGACTCTTGTTGAATTTGCTATATTATATACATACTGTGGATGTATTAGAGTCCTGTTCTAACTATTTGCTTATATTATGATAATATTGTGTGATTGAAATTATTAAATACTTCCGTAAAATGTACCAAAAATTACAAACTTCATGTCTTACTTGCATGTGTGACAAATATCAATCAAGCTGTATTAAGAACATTGAATGTAATAAATTGAGAATTTCGGGTGAAGTTTATTCTATTGTCAACACGGTAGCATAATAAATGATAAAGAATTGTCATATTCACTGTTGAATATATTTCTTTAAAAATGCTTGACTTTACTGATTGATGACATCTTAAAAATCCAAAAGAGAACTTCATGTTAAACTTTCAATGTCTTCTAAATTTGTAAAATAAATGTTATTGAAATAAATAGATTAAGAAGTAAATGTGCATTAGTAATGGTGATCAAGAATTAATTTTAAGAAACCTTTCTTGTATACGACAATTGCTACTAAATATTGTTGAATTTGCATCAGATACCAAATTGCATGTATCAAACTGTATATTTATGAATTGTATTTTTAATGTCGTTAAACAATGAACACTAATGACATTTTAAGGTTATGTTTGGACAGTCTTAAATGGTGTCTTTTCGACGCTATGAATTCATTTCACTGCACTGTATATGTTTTTAATTGTCGTTCAACGGCCTTTGATGTCATATGACGACGTTAAACCTTGGAGAAATAACCTATTGGTGCCATACTTCCACGCTTTCAAAAAATGCATGAGACGCGATTGCCGATTGGTATAAAACTCCGCCACTGTACTCTGACAGTGCCAGTCCCAAGCCTGGACAAAGCAAAGGAGGAGGGCGACGCTAATGGTCTTTGTTACCACACAGTGGTCGTTAAACAGCAAACAAGCAAAATGCCAATTGGTACGATTATGTTGCAGAGACTTCCTGTGGTTCCTGCCAGTATTATAATTCTACCCCTTGGTGGAAGAGGCAATTCGAGTATATTCTGAATTTAGACGAAATAATTTGCAGATATGTCACGAAAGGCCAATTAACAACTTACTTACGCAGAACCATTGTTAACAATAGCATAGATTTGAACACAATACACTTCAATACGCATCAATTTGGAGAACTGCCTCAAAAACATTTAACTGCAGATTAAAAATGCCAAAAGGTGACGATCGGTATGTGGCTTTAACAAGGACACCTCTTTTAAGATATTTGTTCTCTTATAAGTAAAAGTGAAGCAAGATGGGAAATAGACGATGGGTCGCTTCGACACCTCTTTTAAGCTTGACTTTTGCCTATAAATAAAAGTAGCATTAGTGTCATTGGTATTAAGTTAATCTTTTCCACTTCCCAAAATTTTGTTAGCTGTCAACGGACATGAGATACAGACGATGTGGTTAAACAATGAAAACTACTGCAACAATAATTCATCTTGTTTTCGGCATTGTAGGGCAGAGTCTCGGATACGGGTTCGTGAAATACAAGCGTCCGGGTGACGCGAGAAAAGCCATAAACGCTTTGAACGGTCTTCGACTACAGAACAAAACGATAAAGGTAGACAGGCACGTTCTCCAGACAAACGACTTTTGTAGCGCCATTAAAACGCTGCACAAAGCGTAAATCGATGGTGTATGTATAGACGCAGAAAGTCGATGTAATGGCGATTTTATGGTTCCGACGAATTTATGCCTGACGCTTTTTCACAGGTGGTCGGTATTTAGTGGGGGGGGGGGAAGAAGATGCCTGTCTAGGCCACTGAAAGCTAGAGGCTGAGAGATTTTTTGCTCTGTTTGTGTGCTAGTCCTGGTTTCGAATTCCGGACGCATAGGTGAATCTGGGCTGGGTGTATGGGAGTTTGAAGAAGTCGGGGGGGAAGTCGGGTGGTGTATTGGGGTTGGTTGAAGTCGGGTTAAGGTGAGAAGGAGGTGGAAGTGGTCGTAACTTCTCCTAATCTAATATAATCTAATCCATTCCATTTCGTTCTATTCTATTTTATTTTATTCTATTCTATTCCATACTATTCTATACTATGCTCTTCTATTCTACTCTGCTCTACTCTCTTCTGTAATATTCCACACTATTCTATTCTAACTGGTAGCCTCTGCTCTTCCTGTGCACTTCTCAAAACCTATTTCTTCTCTTTTGGCCTTGCGCACTGGAACCGCCTCTGAACGGTTCACGCTACTAGAGGCGCTTTATAAATGGTTTCAATACAATATACAATACAGTACACTATTCCATACTATTCTATTCCAATCGATACTATTTTATTCTAAACTGGTCCATTCTATGCATTCTATTCTATTGCAATATCTGCTATTCTAATGCACTTTGTCAACTCTGGAAGGGAATCCGTTGGTCGGGTTCTACACGTCTGCGGGATCCCGTTGGCGATGTCCCTTCCAGTTATCTGAGCATGTAGGCCTACGACTAAGTTTCTGTTCTGAGTGAACTTTTTAAGACCGTCTAAATGCGCCATATTCACACTAGAATATATTGTGACATACACTCTTATATCAATTATATTACGGCTTAAAAGAGGTGTGTAAAGCTTTTTTGATTTGTAGAGGGAAAATAATATTAGACACATGATTTGTTGTTTTAATTTAAATAATTTTATTTAAGAACGTGTTGGTTGGTTAGTCCCTGTTTAATGACACCGTGGCATACGAAAGATGATTAGCTTCGCCCTCCCCCTTCCTTGAGGCTTGGGACTGGCACTGTTGCAGCAGTCGATTTTGTCAGCTTTCGATTAGTCGTTATGCTGCTCTACATGTACTTGTACTTATAATGCGAATTGACAGCTTAAAAGAGGTGTGTAAAGGACTGCTCTTCTGACACGCAGTTTATGTTTAACGACGCCTTGTCATAAGAAAGATGATTAGCATTGCCCTCCTCCTTCCCTTGGGCTTGGGACGGGCACTGTCACAATTAGGGTAGAGGCGAATTTGAACCTGTGTTTGTCTAGTGATATGTTGATTTGTCATCAATGATCATCTTAAGTCAACCGGCCTAACGTTATATTGCCAATTGGTATAGTTTAAAACGGGTAGTTAAACTCAAATCGGATTCTGCTATACAATGCATTTTTGAGATTAATTTTCATTAATTTTCATTTGCAAACTTATTCGTTTATTTTCCAAGGCTGTAATTTACTTTCTAAGACTTTAATTTTGTTTTTAAAATGATTTCTTTGTTGATTTAATTTAGCTTTTGGTTCAACAGCTAACGCGTGCTTACAAACTGTGGTCGGTCTCAGTTTTGCTTTGAGTTTTGTTTTGTTTTGTTTTTCGTGTGTGTGTTTTGCAGGTTTCTTTAGCTCGGCCCAGTAGCGATACAATCAAGGGCGCCAACCTTTATATCAGTGGACTTTCCAAAATCATGACCTCTCACGACCTCCATAAACTCTTTAGCTCGTTTGGGGATATTATAACTGCACGAGTTCTGTGTGATGCCCAAACCGGTAGGGCGTAAATTAATTAATTAATTAATTAAACTGTCTATTCATTTACATGTATTCATTTATTTAAGTAGTTGTTTATTTAGAAATTTGTTCGTTGATTTATACCTAACCCAGGTTTAAAAATGACATCTGGAACGTTCTGACGTTTTAATTTGGAGCTCTATGTAAAGCGTATACCACTGGTGAGATCGAGGTTAAGTCATAGGTCACAGTGTCGTTGCGTTCTTAAAGTTTGTGTACTAAAATAATAGTTGGCATCCTTTATTTGCATTTATTTATTTAACAGGTCAGTTATAATTTGAGGTTTGTTGCAGCTAATCTTTAAAGTTATAGTTTAAGAACTAAGCTTATTTAAATTTTACGTTCTAGCTAGACTCGCATTTAGTAGAATTCGCTATAATTTTAAGAATATATATAATATTTAATTTTTTACCCGATGTAGGTTTAATCTGTAAAAAGTTAAAACTGTTCTGAATATTATTAATGCGTTATGGAACGGATAAGTTTATTCGATGTTTATTTTTTTATTTTTGAGTTTATAAATTTTAATTTGTTTTTTTGCTCTAATCTCGATGCAGTTTGTGCATGGTTTAGTTTTTAATTTATCAGGTTTATTAATTTCATATTAATATTTGTATAGCGCAGTAAACAGCCCATGCTGAAGGAAAGGGCTCTCCAAAGTGAACTGCAGTCATATGATTGTTAAAAAACATAGGTCTTGATCTGTGATTAATTTCGAAGGCGCTATATAAACACTAATGCTCTATATAATTTCCCAGGCGCTATATATAAAACATGATGCTCTATATAAATTTCGAGGTTCATAACCCGGTTCCTTTGCTTTGTAGGATTTTCGAAAGGCGTTGGATTCATTCGCTATAATCTCAAATCGCAGGCGGAGGCTGCCATCCGTGCGCTGAATGGAACCGTTCCATCCGGATCGCGGGAACCAATAACCGTCAAGTTCGCTAATCAACCCACCGTAAACAAACCTGTGGTCATTTTTCCACAGCAACTGACCACGGCTATCTGTCCGCAGAGTGGACAGATCATTGGAGCCTATCCGACCGTCACACCTGCCACGACCATCAACCGGATATGGTATGCAATACAATACAATGCAATGCAATACAATACATTACAATAGGACCGTATTTGTTACTGCTCTTCTTCCAAAGTTCACACATGCATCCACAACCCTACAATGGAACATCGATACAATACAATACAACTGTAATATGATAATGCCCTCCTTGCAAAGTTCAGAAGAGCACATTGATGGCGCTGAGCAATTGTGAGTGAAGGACTTGATCAAGGTCTCTATAATACAGTAACCGTGTGAGAGGCGGAAGATCGAACACATACATACTCTCCACGTTACAAAGTGACCGCTCAGCCGCGTTCAAATTCATAGTATTAATCGCTTTCTTCTGTTGGACTAGTTAACGACTAACTGTATGGTTACAAAGACCCTTAGCGTCGCCCTCCTCCTTCTTCCAGGCTTGGGACTGGCACTGATACTGGCACAAAGCACGGAGGTCTAATGCACGAACGATTCAGTGGCGGAGGTAACTTTTTCCCCTGCGTATCTTGGTCACCGATCCTCGTCTCCGCTTGGCCAGAAGTCAGACCGGGCTGAACTCGTCTTCTCTGGCTGGCCAGAAGTCAGGATCGGCTGAAGCCCCCTCGCCCCGTCAAGGCGTACGCATCGGACATCCACGCCGTCGAGTGAAACTTTTGTTAATCGCCTATCGTGTCCCATCCTTATATAGCATCGGTTGACATCATTTTAAAGGTGTCTAAAGAAACCGTCTCACGGGAGGAGCTTGAACCCGTACTCTCAGCGTCAAAAGGCGAATACCAGAACAGTGTCATTAATCGTGTTATTTTTTATTTATCCAATGTTTAACGACATCTTTTAGCAACAAAGGCCGTTGACGTCTTTAAAGTTTTAGATGCATTTCAGTTCATTTTCGTGTAGTGTTTTCATCAGTTTTCGTTTACTAAAAATCCGTCTTGGATTCTATTTCTATAGGATATTGACGACTTTAAAGTTTTTGACGTATTTAAGTTCATTTTCGAATAATGTTTTTCATCAGAGTTCTTTCTCTTTTCTTGTCTTTGCTTCGATGGATGGATCCACAGTTTAACGGCAGCTTATGACAACGAAGGCCGTTGCCGCCGACAAAGATGATAGTTTTTGGCATATTACAGCTCCTTTTTGATTCTTGGAATAGCTTTCTATCGTATCCCATTATTATATAGCATCGGTTGAGACAGTTTTAAAGGTGTCTAATTTAACCGTCTCATGGGCGGAAGATTGAATCCGTACTCTCAGCGTTGCAAGGCGATCGCTCTAACCATTCGGTCACCGTGTTCCACTATGCAACTCATTGTATTAGTGTGTTTAACAACATCTTGCATACAGCAAGTTCCAATGACAACAACTGCTTATTAACAATACGGTTTGGACGAAAATGAGGAATTTATATAGACGTAAAGGTGCCATTTAAAGGTGTCTAAAACAGACCCAAAATTAATATTACTGCGGCATTCATTAACCGATGGGTTACTGTGTCTCACCGTGGATATAACAGTTAATCTTTGTTCTAGTTAGGATTCCATCAAAAGCTGAACTATCCTCCTCCTTCCTCTAATTTTTCTTCTTCCTCCTCCTCCTTCTCCCGCTCAATGACCTCCTTATCCTCAACTTTGTCCGCTTTCACCACCTCCTCTTTTCTCTCCCTCACTCTGCCCTCTTCCAATCTCATTCCCTCGTCTTGGATATAATTCCCTCTCTTACAACTTCCATTAACACCTCGTTTGATGTAGCAGATACAAACCATTCCCCTACCCTCCTCTTGCAGCTAAATCCTCCTCCTCTCCATCCTCCGTTCTTCCTCTACTTTCCCTTCGTCGTCTGATTTATCCACTCCCTCTTCCTCTTCCTGTTCCTCCTCATCTCCTCCTCTTCTTTCCTTTCCTTCTCCTCTTTCTCCTCCTCCTCCTCTTCCTGAGTTCTGCGCATATCATCAGCCATGTTGGTCGCTGATCGACTTCTCCGTCATTTTTCAACCATCATCCGATACGATACCATTCTGATCTTGCATTACATTACCATAGCGGCTGTAATTAAAGAGTACAAACCACACTAAAAAGAGGTGTGTAAGCGACTACTCACCTTTTCCTATTCTAGTTACTGTTTGACGATAATATTAATTATAACAACGATGATCATGATTGACTTCCTTTGCCTTACCTTATACTGTATTAACAAATCTTACCGTAACTTTACCTCTCCTTGGCGTCATTGCCACTCATCGCATTATCTTATCTTGCCAGTAGTATCTCATGTGTTGGACATTATTATATGATCAAATCTGGTAGTGCCAGTCTGAAGCCTGCATAAAAGGGGAGGGCGACGTTAATCATCGTTGTTATAAATAATATATTGCTAAACAGTAACTAGAAAAGAAAAAGATGAGCAGTTCCGTAAACACCTCTTTTAAGTGTCGTCTGTACCCTTTAATTAGAGCAACACGATGAGGTCATGTATAATTGTATATATTTTTATCACACAACGGTGATCAACTTCCCTTGCCTTACTTAACACTGTATTACCAAATCTTACCTTTCCGTGGCGTCATTGCCACTCATCGCATTATCTTATCTTGCCAGTAGTATCTCATGTGTTGGACATTATTATGACGGCGCTACTGCAGTCATTAGCTTAGATTAGATTAGAACTGTTATGCATGTCGATACTATGCACAATAGGTTGCCTCTCTCGCTGTCTCTTACAGACTGATCCTCTGGATGTTGACCTCATTACAATTAAATTGGTTTTGGCGTGCCATCGGTTGATGCCTTGTGCATCAGACACCGGCGCAATAGAAGTTGCTAATAAATCATTTACATCAAACTGCATATAAACCAATTCTAGTAGTGCCAGTCTGAAGCCTGCATAAAGGGGAGGGCGACGTTAATCATCGTTGTTATAATATATCGTTAAGCAGTAACTAAAACAGAAAAGGTGAGCGTTCCGTTACACACCTCTTTTAAGTGTCGTTTGTACCATTTAATTACAGCAACGCAATGAGATTATATTAATTACAGCAACGAACTGAGATTATGTTAATTACAGCAACGCAATGAGGTATTAATTAGAGCTGTAATATGCCAAAATAATCTTTGTCGGCGGAAACGGCCTCTGTTGTCATAATATTTACAGCTGCCGTTAAACTTTGGATCCAATCCATAAAGGAGGAGGGCGACGTTAATTATATTAATTTAAACAGTATAGAACAGGAAGGCTGAGCAGTCCCTTATTTTTTATTTAACCAAAGTTTAACGTCGTCTTATGACATCAAAGGGATATATTAATTTGAAATCAGCGCAACCTCTAGTAATAGGAGAATATAACACTTTAAAAAGGTGTCTAGTTATTTCTATCCTTCTGCTTCTTCCTTCTCCTCCCCTTTTCTGCTCCTCCTTTTTTTCTATTCCTTCTAAGTTCTAGATTCCTCTTTCTATTCCTCCTCATCTCTTCGTCCTAGTTCTATTCCTCCGTCTTCTCACTCTTCCTCCTCCGCTTTCTATTCCTCTTCCTCCTTTTCCATTTCTTCCTCCTCCACTCACTTTCTGGCTCTTTCTCATTTAAACAATTCCTCTAACTCGTTCCTCTGTTTCTTTCCACAGCTATCCTCCCGCTCCTCCTCCATCCGATCCACCTCCTCAAACGGCTCTTCCTCTGACGGCCGCCACTCCCACCGCCGGCTGTTCCCTCTACGTCAACAACCTCCCTCCGGACGTCGACGACAGCTCCCTCTGGCGACTCTTCTGTCCGTTTGGGGCCGTCCAGGGCGTCCGCGTCATACGCCACCTGGCGACTAACAAGTGCAAAGGCTCAGCCCTCGTCACGATGTCCAGCTACGATGAGGCAATGCTGGCCGCCGCTTCACTCACCGGTCACCAGGTGGACGGCCAGCCAATCCAAGTGTCAATCATCCTCCGAAAGGCCCCGCCCACTCCCTGCGTCACCCCGGCGTTCCTCCCTGCCACCCACCCGGGAGGGTACGGCCTCCTGCCCACCGGGGGACTCGTTGGCCCCACGGACGGCGCCATAGAAGTGATTCGAGTGGGAGGAGGGGGACTGCAGTTCGTCGGTTACCAAGGCTACCAGGGACTGCCGGGCGCCGTTGCTATGGCGACGATGGCCGACTGCGGAGGCGGTCTCACGGCACTGCCAATCATGTGAGAGGGCGGAGTCAGTCGGATCGATGACGTTGAATTTCTCGTTCAATACCGCTGGCATTAAGAAGAAATCCAGAGTGGCAGTGCAGACTGTATTGGAGGACTTTATGTCCTCCAATACAGTCTGAAGCAAGAGAAAAAACAGTTGTTCCCTGTACTCTGGTCGTGCCAGACCCCAGACTGGAGAAAGGAGGAGGGCGACGCTAATCAACTTTGTTATGACAGTGTGGTTAAACGATAACTAACCGAACAGTTCCTCAATCCAAACCTGACAGGCAGCCATGGGCATGCAGCGTTAGGGACTTCATTTTCTCAGTCTCAGCAAACAGAGGCGTGTGTACCAGTCCTCTCCCTCGCCGTCATCTACAGCTGATTACAGCCAAGTCGGCTAGGGGGCGCAGTTGGAGTAGAAATGGCGAAACAAGTTTCTGCCCTGGTTGGGATTTGACTGATTTGTGATTCTGTTTTCGTATTGACGCCTACTAGTGCTTTGTTGAAACGCTAAGACCGGATTTGAACCCCTGAACTGCAGGGTGACAATCCAGCACACTTACTACTAGACAATCGCAAGAAGACTTCAGAGAAAAACCACAAAGACAGGAGAAAGTGTTTAATTAAATAATGCACTGCATTGCTTATTATAGTGAACAGAGTTTATTTTAATTTATTCATTTCTTTATAATTTATTAACAGTTGCAGGAATTACATAAACATATCATCTGGGCATGACAACTGGTTTCCACTTTCAAAAACAGCGATAATAAAATGTGTCAAAAAGATTTCACATCTTGATCTTACTAAACAGTTGGCAATATTTAAAATATTTTTTAGAAATATTTAAACACATTTTAATCTAACTTATAAACATTGTTACACTCTTCAGGCTGCATTTAAAATATTACTGATAAACTAAATTATTATGAAAAGATTGTATTTAAAGTATTTTTTTTAGTAAATTTAAAAAAATTGATAAATAACTACGAACACTTTATTTTTCATACAATTTCCTACCAAACTTTGAACAAGTTCTTCAAACTTTCCGACCTTTTCAGAATATTTTTGGGCAGATGTATTTTCCATGGGAGCTAGCCTTAAAAAAACCTCTGCAAAACCGCTCTGTTTCTGCACCTACAAACTTGACTATGCTCAGCACTTTCTGGTCCAAAGCTACACCCGTTTTCACCTAATAGAGATACAGGCTTTTCAGATGTTCCAAAGGTGCTGCATGCATTGCTAAGTTGATGAACACAACAGTTTGGTATACACCGTTACAAGTGATTCTTTAAATATTTTTAAACTAATTTTTCTGCCAAAAACTCCCATACATAGACAATGTCAAACTCACTCGATGAACCGACGACCTCTGAAAAGAATTTCGAATTTATATAGCACCACTTAGAGAGAAACTCGTTAGGGGTGTTTCGGAAAAGGCAACATGATCGAATACAACAATTTTCAAGCACATACATCACAGAGTAGAGGCACAAACAAAGAATACAGCCAACCCAGACTTTAAATTAAATAGATCTACGGATTCAGGTCGGAAAGCGAATCTTTGGACATTTTCCTAAACGATCTGTGAGGCCGGGTACTTCTTGCACGTCGCCTTGAAAGCCGGGATGTCTTTGACGAAGAGGTTTCCGCTCGCGTCTCGCGACTTTTTCGGTATCGCATCTTCGTTCCGGAGTCGCTTTGAGGTCGGAGGTTTCTTCGTCTGGGCGCTTGTGTTGCTCAGACGCGGCTGCTTCTTCTTCGCTGCTGCGTTCAAACCGCTTCCCGATCGCTTGAACATAGAGGGCGCTGACGACGTCTTCTTAGGGTCAATGGTGTTTCCAATCACCTGCAGAGCATTGCAAATGTATTTGGTTATTTATCATTGTAATTATTATTATTATTACAGTATTATTATTATTATAATTAAGTGCAGTGGTCATCTGGAATGGCCAATCACTCGACAATTTCTGACTGTTCGAAAGAGCCCCTGAAGGCAACGGCATTGAATCGCTGGACTGAAACTGATAAGCGCTGGAAAAGGTAACACCTCTCTTTGGTGTCTCCAGTGGCCTGGGTTACGAGATGCACCAAATCACTACCATCACTATTATTATTACGATTATTATTCTGCATTTATCGCTGTATAGAAGGAAGATGCCATTATTCTTATGCATTTATTAAACGCCACTATCTAATTACGAAGCCTTTCAGCAATTGTGAGTGAAGGACTTGTTCAAGGTCCCTACACAGTAACCGTTTCAGAGGAGGAGGATCGAACCCGTACTCTCAGCGTTATAAAGCGATCACCATAACACAGTTATTAAGCGTTTATCGGGTTCCATCCTTATATATCATCGGTTGACATAGTTTTAAAGGTGTATAAATAAACCGTCTGTGGCGAGGAGGATCGAACCCGTACTCTTCGCGTTATAAGGGCGAGCGCTCTAACCAATCGGCTACCGTTACCCACTTACCTATGTATCTTTGACTTTGCATATTATCCAATATTTTGTGCATTCGCTTAATTTCTTATTTAATTTAACATTAATGTACTGGTGTAAATGTATAACCTGTGGTTGTCTTATTGTCAGCACACAAGTTCCTATTACTTCTTTTAAAATTAATTTGCAACGTTTTGTTCAAATTCATGTTGACATACAGTTGTTCTTTACACTGGACAACAAGCTTAGTAATTGTAATTGTATTTGCAAGATTTCTACAGCCACCCAAGTCACAGGCGCTCAGTCAAAACAAAGTCGATAGGCAGATAAGCTCCGAATCAGTTCCAGGTCAAGAGATCCAAAGAGGGTCAGGCAGGCAGACAGTCAGACGGCTACAGTGGATGGTGTTTACAACTGGAGTGGATGGCGACAGACATAAGTGGAAGAGGAGGAATGAGGAGAGGAACTGGAGTGCCTTCAGGTTTTAACGAAACCCTGTACTGCGAGAGAGGTAAGCAGAAGAGCAGAAAGGGAGAATTGGAAGAGGAGGGTTTTCAGAATGTCACCCTTTTCCATCTCTCCACAGGTCTTTCACTCAAAACTGAAAACACTGCTTTTTCACAAATCCTATCCTCATTCCTTCTCTTCCTCTAACCTCCCTCGCCGTTTCAACTCAAACACCACCACCTTAGCCATCTGACCACGCTTTACCCCTTTGGACCTTGACCTCGAACAGATTTTTACCCCTCTGCCTATAGATTTTATTTTTATTGAGGGCCTGTGAATAAGCTGGTTCTCGCAACGCCACTTTTTGGGCGCCGTAGAAATCTCGAGATTACGATTTGAACGAAAGACTTATGAAGAGACCGTAAGACATGCAAGGGGTCGTCCATTAATTATGTCAACAAAATAGGGGAGGGGGTTTGGAAAAGTTTGACAGTTGTTGACAAGGGGGATTCGGTACAATTTGACGTCAACAAATTTTTTTCCCATTGAATCAACACAGACCCATCAAAATGGTAGCGAAAACATTAAGTAATGCGAAAAATGCATAAAGTGTTTAATGTTTAATACTACTAAAAAGCTGGTAATAAACTAAACTCATATAATTGTGAAATTCGAGATTGCATTTTTTAGTGTAGAAAATAAAAAAAAAAAGATTCTACATGTATTGAGCCATTGTGTTTCTTTTTTGTAGGGGGGTTCTGGGATTGTTGACATAATTTTTTAGGGGTCCGTCAATGTTTGACAGTTGTTGACAAGGGGAGAGGGGGGTCAAAAACTGCCTAAAATTTGTTGACATAATTAATGGACGACCCGTAACGAGTAACAGTTTGTTATGAATAGAAATAAGAAACCTGAATGCTGAGCTTTCGTCGTTCCGTGCTGTCGAGCAGATGATTGCAACACCAGGCAGTGAATTCGGGTAACGTTATCTGTTTAAGTTCTTCAATCTGTCAAAAGAAAAGCCAGAAGATGCCTTCGTAATATATCCAAAAAAAAGAAAAACAAAATGGACAGCAGTTCTTTAACACTACGAGCTGCATTGGTTTCCAACTCGGCTTTGGTACACGCTCGTTGTAAGTGTTAAGTTAGCCTCAGAGGTGGCTGTGGTATAAAGTTTCAGCAACTTCATTTTCTTAGCCTCGGCATACGAGATTGGGCGGCCAGTCCTCTCCCTCGCTGTCTCATCTTCCCACCGACAGCGTACGGTCAGTGTATTGATTACAATAAGTTGGCGGAGGTGGGGCAGAAACCTCAAAACAAATTTCTGTCCTGGCGGGGATTTGAACCTCCGACTTTTCAGTTGACAGTCCACGACACTAACCACTGTTGTGGTACTTTTTATGGAACCATAAAAAATGGTACCATATGATACCTTTTTATATTACAGTTGTCAGAGTTTTCAATTATTAGCTTTTTTTATTACAGTTGTCAGAGTTTTCAATTATTAGCTTCAATTGAGCTGGTACTTAATGCAAAAGGCATCGACTGATTGAGCTCCAATGCCACGACAAAACAGGTAACGACTAATCTTTTCGGCACAATTCATTACAGAACAGAAGACGGCAACGTGATCCAGAATGTACCTCACGCTGGATCCGGTTGAAGAGGTAGGAGCCTTCGACGATTTCCGACCAGTTCCTGTCGACCTCTTCCTCCAGGTTCACATCCGTCGACTTTTTGCCAATGATCTGGGATCGGATCTGTAAGAACACGCCGCACGTGTGTTAAGCTGGTAACACCACAAGAGCATTTACCTAGTAACACCACATGGGACACTGCTGCTCAGGTTCTACATTGGTGACTATCTCCAGCTCTTCATGGCAGCCGATTAGTTAAAGCGCTCGCCTCGTAACGCAGAGAATGCGGGTTCGATCCTCCTCTTCTGAGATGGTTAATGTGTAGGGACCCTGGGCAAGTCCTTCACTCGCAATTGCTCATGCGCTTCAGCGTGAAACTCCGATTCAGTGTCCGCGCTGTAGTCGGGAGCGCCTCTGAGTAGAAATCTTGAAAAGGATCGAGCTATAACAAGCGCTCATAGATACATACATACATACATACATACATTCATACACACATACATACATACATACATACATACATAAATACATACATACATACATACATACATACATACATTCATACACACATACATACATACATACATACATACATACATACATACACACATACATACATACATACATACATACATACATACATACATACATACATACATACATACATACATACATACATACATACAACATAATTACTAACGAGTCGGTTGAAAGACGCTTCAGTAAACCATCGATCCAGTTTCTTTCGTCGATCACTAAGGAAGCCTTCGATCTCACTGTCCAGCCGCTTCATACTGAAAGACAGGGCAAAATGTAGTCAGTCACTTAGTAACGGTAACCATCACTTTGTTACCTTTACCTTTAACTTCACTTTGTTACCTTTACCTGTCACCTTCACTTGGCTACCTTTACTTTTAACTTCACTTGGCTACCTTCACTCTGTTACCTTCACTTTGTTACCTTCACTTTGAAACCTTTACCTGGACTTTGTTACCTTTACCTGTCACATTCACTTCTACCTTCACTTTGTTAACTTTACCTGTTACCTTTACTTCTACCTTCACTTGGCTACCTTTACTTTTAACTTCACTTGGCTACCTTCACTCTGTTACCTTCACTTTGTTACCTTCACTTTGAAACCTTTACCTGGACTTTGTTACCTTTACCTGTCACATTCACTTCTACCTTCACTTTGTTAACTTTACCTGTTACCTTTACTTCTATCTTCACTTTGTTACCTTTACTTTTAACTTCACTTTTTTATGTTTACATGCTACCTTTACTTTAACCATCACTTTGTTACCTTCAACTGTTACCTTCATTTTGTTACTTTCACTTTGCTACCTTTACCTGAACTTCGTCGACTGACTGCCAATCGTGATGGAGTAGCCGATGATGCCGTGCGTGTCACGCGCCGAACACGAGACGTCGTAACCGAGCTGATGTTTGGTTCTGAGGATGTCGAAGAGCGGCGTAGACATTCGCCACTGCACAAAGAGAAGCATCAGCTTTATGGAATGTTTTTTACAACATGCGTTTTTAAAAGGAACAAGAGAAATTCAAGACAAGAAATAGCTTTAAGCTGCTTTTAACAGCTGTGATTTTTAAAGGAAACAGAGAAAAAACATTGGCTTAATATGAGTTGGGGAAAATTAGTAGTAGTATTAGTAGTAGTAGTTGTAGTAGTAATAGTGGTAGTTGTTGTAGTAGTGGCAGTTGTAGTTTCAGTAGTAGTAATAGTAGTAGCAGTAGTAGTAGTAGTAATAGTAGTAATAAAACTAATAATACTAAGTAATACTAGTAGTAGTAATACTACTACTACTACTACTACTACTACTAATAATAATAATAATAATGACAATAATCTATATAGTAACAGTAACAATACTTGAGGGTATCAGACCAAGGGTCAGAGGTCAAAGGTCACACAACAGGGGTTAAAGGTCGCAGAAGAGGACTACATACGAGAAGTAGTTCCATCATCTGATGCTGCCTGAGGGTCGCTGGGCCGTGTTGGTAGTAGTTGGTGATGATGCAATTATCGTCATCTTCATTCAGGTTCTTTGTTCGGTGGATGGTGGTGCCACCTGGCAGCTCAGTCACGAAGTAGCCCGACTGAAATAGACAAACGGTTGTCCAGAGTTAATGAGTTAATCGGCCGATTAGATTTAACGATCCGAGGCACAGGAGAACGAGGAGGAAGAGGGGAAGAGCAGGAGGGAGGGGAATAGAACAGGAGCAAGAGTATGAGGGAGAGGAAGAGAAGAGGAGGAGGAGGAAGAGGAGGAGGAGGAAGAGCAGGAGGAGGAAGAGTAGGAGGAGGAAGAGTAGGAAGGAGGAGAGAGGAAGAAGAGGAGGAGGGGAAAAGGAAGAAGAGAAGAAGAAAGGAGGAGGCAGAGGAAAAGGAGGAAGAGCAGGAGGAGGAGGAGGAAGAAGAGGAAGAAACCTCTTTAGGGGAGTGAGTATTTGGTATTTACTGGTAACTTCACATACCCATCTTACCTCTTACCTCACCAAACCTTAGAGTCCAGACAGACCACGGAGCCTTTTACCAGTTTCTCTGACCATTTGGTCGGTTTGAGGGGTTTACGGCCAGAACAGAGACACGATGTTCTTGCCTGGGTGGAGATGACAGACGAAGCAGCGGAAACGGTGGACAAGGGAACCGAAGGGGAAGACGGAGGACGATCGGAGACAGCCAAACGCTCCAACAACCATCGCTCCACGTCTCTCGCTTCCTGTCCAAGACAATGCACAACACAATTTAACCATCATCATCATTATCATCATCATCATCATCATCATCATTACTGCTATAATTACTATTATCATCATTTATCATCATTATCACCATAATTACTGCTATAAAAATGACTATTATCATCATTATTATCATTATTATCATTATCATAATCATCATGCATTTGTTAAGTGCCAGTATCTAATGACGAAGCATCACCCAATGTTTCGCAGACCAATTGTGAGTGAAGGACTCAAGGTCCCTATACAGTAACCATCTCTTCATAACGAGGCACTATAAAAGTTCTCAACTTATCTTAATAAATACATAATAATAATAACAATAGCAATAATAATAACAATAATACTACTACTCTTAATACTAATAACAACAATACAAAAAAATAACACAAACAGTAATTATAATAATAGTAGTAGTAATACTAGTACCTGTGCCGTGTAGTTTCCCTGGACCAGCATTTGAATGGTAGTCGTCGAAAGGAATTCCCGGAGATGGTTCTCCAGATCGTTCGTAGAAATGGATGGAAGGACGTTCAACCGATCCATCATGGTCCAATGGTTGTGCACCAAAATGGACAACCGTAAGTCTCTACAAAGACAACCAGTGCAACATTTAATACAACATAAATGACTGGTAAACCATCCAGTGATTTGTAAATTAATAATTATGAACAAAGCGTAAATAACTGCGTAAACCAGTGATTTGTAATTTAACGAATCATTACGAACAGAATAAATAACTGTGTAAACCAGAGAATTATTTCTAAATTAATTAATAATTTTAAAATAAAGTAACTAATTGTACATTTAGCAGTTACGAACAAAGTAAGGACTTAGTCAATGAGTCACAATTACTAAATAAACAATTAATTAAATATTACATAACTACCTCCATGGTAATTTTGGGGAATAAAGTGGAGGGGGTTGAAAAATGAATTTGGGGGAGGGGGGTTGAACCCTCCCAACTCCTCGACAATTAAATCCCTGGATTCGTACGTGTTCAGACGTGAGGCCTTGAGGGAGTGGTTGTGGTAGAGCGTTTTCCATTCGTCGGTCGCTGACGCAAACTCCTTCTCCGTGAACTTGAGGTCGACGATGTGGTCCACAACGATTCGGAAGAGTTGCTGCAGTTGGAAAAACAAGGACGTGTCACTTATCCGAATAAAGGTAAGTGGAGTTATGATAGGTTAGTGGTGGAAGATGAGGTAAGGAGATTTAGTTAAGGAAAGGTATGGAAAGCAATGGAATGTCAGGTAGTGAGATTTAGTTAAGGACAAGTAAGTGATTGAATGTCAGGTAAAAAGGTTTTCTAAATATAACCTTCGCACCCGACCGCATGACTTCAAACTTCCCCTTAAAGACAATCGAAACTTTGTATCTAGAGTCCTGTATCGGAACGATTATTAATTAAACTAAATTGGCAACGAATCCAAACTCTGAACGTAATCGAACTCGAATCCTTGTTTAACTAATAATGAGCTTTCACTGTAACAAGTTGCGTCTGTGACAACTTGCTTATTCAGAATAAACGAATAATGATTGATTGATTGATTGATAATAAGAAGGGCCAATACAGGGAATGATTCTGCAGCTAAAGAGAAGCAACATTAACGTAAGGTAAGAAAGGGAAGGTGAGGAAAAGCCAAGGTAGCCCTCGGTAAGTTCAGGTGAGCTACGATGTACCTGAGTCAGCTGAGAAACTCACCGCAATCTTTTCGTTAAATCCGCTCAACTTGACGACAATTCCGCTCAGATCCACCTTCACTGAATAACTAGAAACAGACGAAAACATCCATAATAATCATCATCATCATCATCATCATAATCATAATCATAATCATCATCAGCATCATCATACTTAGTTCCTGACGCCAGGCATTTGGCGGCGATGGTTACGAATAAATTATATACATGTGCCTTTGACTCAGGAAACCTATCTGTACTTATTACTCTTAAAATCTATCTGCACATATTTATTACACAGTAAATCTATCTGTACTTATTACTCAGTAAACTTATCTGTACTTATTACTTTGAAAACCTATCTTCACTTGTTACTCTGAATACCTATCTACACATATTACTCAGTAAAACTATCTTTACTTATAACTCTGTAAACCTATCTGTACTTATTTATTACTCAGTAACCCTATCTGTACTTATTACTCTGTAAACCTATCTGTACTTGTTACAAAGTATGCAGGCGCGTAACTAGCATTACGCAATTACGCAACTGCGTAAAGATTTTAGCAGCTCTCAAAATTTTTTAACCGTTTAGATTATTTTTGACATTCTAGATTACTATTATTCGTTGAATTTCTAATGTGCAGACTTTATTACAGTAGCCTACAGTCAGTAAAACATTTCCCTTTCCCCAACATAGCGAAAACTCTGCAAATTTCGTGGCACTTCTGAAATTTCGATCACAGACCGACACTATAGATTAAATCATCGTAAGCTAATGTCATCTGGTCCACGCAAAACCCAGTACATAAGTCCGTTGATTCAAAAATCAGCTGATCCACCTGTGTGGCCTTATGAGTTCGAGACATTATTGTGGCAGAATGTCGTGCGGCTAGGTTGTACACTTTATTGTTTGATGCGAGCACAGAACAGATATCGGTCAGCTTATACGATATGTTCATAGCGTGAACAACCCGGTTCTCAGCATGTGGCAACAGAACAATTTATAGGGCCTAACTGTCATCCCAAGTTTTCCCAACGCTTGACACCACTGACGAAACTATTGCGACACTCGTAAAGAAGCAGCTTTATGAAGTTGGTTTCTGTATATGTTAAGGTATCTTGATAAGGACAATTTGCTGCCGACTTTTCAATCTGGTTTTCGTAAGGGCCACTCCACGGAGACCCTGTTAGTTCGCCTCCTCTCTGATATCTATGGGGCTATTGATAGGTCACAGGTCATCCTCTTAGCATTATTTGCTGTCAGCACGGCGTTTGACACCGTCGATCACGATATCATTCTTAGGCGCCTATCTACCTCGTTTGGCCTTTCTGGTAACTTTCTTGACTGGATTGTTTCCTACCTCCATCACCGTTCCTTCTCTGCGGTCTACGTGTCTACTAGGACTCCATGTGTTCCTGTCCCGTTTGGCCTGCCCCAGGAATCTGTGCTGGGCCCTCTTCTCTAATTATATTATTTATACTGCTGATACTGGTCCTCTTCTGGCCTCTTGCTGAGCCTTGCTCTGTGCTGAACCAATCTTATGCGGGTGACCTGCAGGCGTTTTTGCACTGTCCTGCGTCAGCAGCCATTACCGAAGCCCGGGCCATGAACCGGGCAATGGAGGGTCTCGAGGCCTGGATGTCCTCCAATCGCCTGCGGCTAAACTCATCTAAGACCCAGTTCATTTGGCTTGGCACGCGCCAGCAGCTCGCCAAAATTGATTTGGAGGCCCTTGCCCAGGAGTTCCTGCAGATTACTTTCTCACAGTGGCAAAGAAATTAATTAATTGATAAATCCAGGCAGGCTATCAACTTTATAAAATAAAATTATAGGCGTGTATGTAATGAGATCGATGATCGTCATGAAAACTGCAATCTCTTAGAGAAAATAACATATCCAAAATTAAATGGCCAAGGGCAGCATTTTGGGCCGTCGCCCGGGCGGCATTTCAGCTCCATACGCCATTGCTTTCTCATCCTGTGTCCGGGACCTTGGTGTCACATTAGACCAAGAACTAACGTTCACGCGGCATATCAGCCTGCTATGCCGCGATTGTGTATACCAGCTGCGTCAGCTTAGAGAGGTCTTCCGTTCCTTAACCTTTAATGCTGCCTTAATGCTAATCCACTTCTTTGTTGTTTCCCGTCTTGATTATTGCAGCGCCCTCTGCGTGGGTTTTCCGGCGACTCGGGTTGGGTGCTTGGTTCGAGTCTTACGCTCGGCGGCACACTATATTGGTTGCATCCCAAGATTCCGCCATGTTACTGACTATAGGCTATGCGGGATGTCTTGCATTGGCTTCCTTTTCCCACAGTGGATCGCTTACCGGATCTCTTCCTTGGTCTGGCGCTGATGTGGTCTCTGTTTATCTACAGGAGCACCACCCTCAGCATCCAGCACCGTGGTTCTCCTCGCTCTTCTAGGCAGGCTGAGGTTCTTGTCTCCCGGTCGCGGACTTCTATTCTGCAGCGCCGTGCTTTTTCTGTTGCTGGCCTGCAATCTGGAATGGGCTTCCTTTGGCACTACGCCTAATGCCGAGAGCCCTTCAGATCACGTTCTATTCTAACTTCAAGACTGTTCGGACTTCGGAGTTGGGTCGGGTGCGCTCCTAAGTAGATAATCTTGAAGGGGCACTATGTAAATCTCTGTAATGAATGAATGAATCATAATTTGCCAAAGAGCTGATGTAAAATGTTATTACTTTTAACCAAAAAGATTGTCTCCAAAATGGACCATTACAAACCAACAAATAAATTTATTTTCTTATGCTTTAGTTAATTGCTTTGATGAGTCTGTCTGTTTCTAGTCTACGTTGGTTGCTGGGACTTTGCAGCTGAACCCATTTTAAAAATCAAATTATGAAATTATAATTATAATTTTCCAAAGAACTTATGTAAAATGTTATTACTTTGAATCAAAAGTTGGTCTCCAAAATGCACCATTACAAACCCCTAAATGAAAATTTTTCTTACCCTGGGGAGAGGGCACAGCCCCCTCCCCTCAGAGAGTTCTTCAAAACTGCGTAATTTTATGGAAGACCTGGTTACGCCACTGAAAGTATGCCTATGAGTACTTACTACACAGAAAACCTATTTGTACTTATTACAAAGTACACATATTAATTACCTGAGATCCGCCTCATGGGCGTCGTAAGTTACTTCCTCAAGACTTTTCTCCACTAGCTTCACCAGAAGGTCAGTCATACAGGTACTAGAATGACAGAAAACATTACGACCATTTATCAAAGAATTGAAAAAAATAATTTTACAATAATTGTAGTTGAACATTTATATAGCGCCCTCGAAGAGCAGAACAAATTAGAATTTCCGAGAAATATGACATCAGTTAGCGAAGCCATGCACTGTAAACGAGAAGAGCTACCAGTGGTGGGCCCACGCACACGTGTGGAACCCAAGCAACGGATTTCCGTCGACAGGTGGCGGCGTTCTGGGTCTTTGGACCCAAGCTATGCTGACAATTTTAATCACCACCTGATTGCCTGACTTATTGATTGATTGCTTATGTGATTGATCAGTTGATTGACTGCCTGGTGGAGTGACTCAGCCTTCCACTCTCTAGGGGCGACTGTAAAATGAGCACTAAGACAGGCAGGTTGCCATAAGTTATATTCGACTCCTGTTAAACTTGTTATTATTTGTTACTACTATATCATTGTAATCTAACTGCGTACTTGTCAGTTTGAATTAATAAACGAATATCATCATCATCATCATCATCATCATCATCATCATCATCATCATCATCATCATCAACACCTTGTTGTTGCGGAAGCTGTTAAATTAATCTCGATAATACCTAAAAGGACGAATTACATTCAGCTATTAACGCACTCGCCGAATATGTAATTTCTGTTGAACGTAATTTAAAGGTGTCTAATAAAGTGTAGTTGAGAATTAAGATAACGCACATTCATTTTGAATAATTCTCACAGTTCGTGTGGCATAATAGAAACCTATAAAGTATAAGCTCGAAAAATCATTTTAAATGTGCTCTATCTCAATTCTCAACTGCATTTAATTTATATGAACAACATCTTTGTAGCCGCAAGGGCTGTTAGCGTTAACAGTACTTAATACGGATCCTGAGTAACGTAGCTAACGATTTAACGCAGTCGACGAATATATAATTTCGGCTGAATACAATATAAAGGTGTCTAATCTCAATAATTTAATTAACAACATAATCAGTGTCTATCGACATTTTGTGTCTGCAATACCATCGACAATACCTAGATACACGTACTGCTCCAGTTTCATCTCGCGATTAAACGCATTCGACGAATATGTATTTTCTGTTGACTGTAATTTAAAGGTGTTTAATTTCAAAGGAATTATAAAAATATTATCAGTGCCTATCGACATCTGGCGGCTTCCACACCGTTGACAATACCTAGAGATCGGTGGCTTGATGAAGAGATTAAAAAAATGCGTTAATCGACGAATATGTATTTTCTGTTGACAGTAATTTAAAGGTGTCCAATCTCAAACTTCAGTTTTTCTTAATCATTTCCATGTCTAATGACATCTTGCGACTGCGAAGGCTGTTAACGTCGACATTACCGATAGAGTAGTGAGGTTAGATCTAGCTATTAAACGCAGACGACGAACTATGTAATTTCGGCTGAGTTCAATTTAAAGGTGTCTAATCTCAACTGAATTATCTAACTATTTCAGGCCCTATGCTATACGACGTGGTTCGTGCTACAACGGTGGCCCGAATGCTCTATGCTGCTCCGGCTTGGTGGGGATTTGCAGGGCAGCAAGAAAAGAACCGCCTTCAGTCGGCGATGCGGCGTCTCATTCGTCTGCGGTACCTGCCAGAAGACAGTCCATCGTTTGAGCATCTTTGCAACACTGCCGACTCACGCCTTTTCTCTGCGGTCCTAGGAAACCCGGGGCATGTACTCCATGGACTACTCCCCCCAAAAAGCCGCTCCCCTACACCCTGCGCCCGAGATTACATGACCGTTTTATTCCACAAGCTGACAATCTTTCACGCAGATCGTTTATAATAAGAATGTTATACTCTGTATAAATGTATGTACACCAAAGTGCGGATATGCAATTGGTTGAATAAAGAATATACTTACTTACTTATTATCATTATCATTGTGTTTAATGGACATAATTATTGTGGCTCTAATAAGGTCGAGCGTCGACAATGACCAACGCGGGTTAATCTAGCGATTTAATGCAGTCGTCGAATATGTATTTTCTGTTGACAGTAATTTAAAGGTGTCCAATCTCAACTCCCGTTTTTATTTTTCTTCATTTCAGTGTCCAACTCTAACGACATCTTGTGGCTGCGAAATACCTACACCGTTATTCAGATGACCAGCGATAAAATGCAGTCGACGAATAATATATGTAATTTCGGTTTATCGTAATGTAAGGTGCCTAATTTCAACTGAATTATAGAACAATACAGTCATGAACTAATATAAAACGAATACTATTATCATTATTATAATCGTCTAAACGTTTGAAACAGCGACCTAAGATTCTCGTCACAAGTGTTGCCTATTCGAGTGATTGGCTGATCAATTGGTTGATTGAAAGATCGTTTGATTGATTGATTAATTGGTTGTTTACCTTTTGGCCGATTGGTTGATGCAGGAGCTCGTCAGATAGACGTAGATGTAGGCTGAAAACAGATGACATCAATTTATATCTAAATGGTACTACCACTTCAACAACCACTGGCTCCCACGCCTCCACAGCCTGCTAGCCAAAAAGAGGTTGACTCAGCCTTCCACTCCCTAGGAGACGACGGTAAAATGAGCAGCAGGACGGATCGGCGCCTAACAGGCTGCCATACAGTTATAAAATCGACTCTTGTTTAACTCTTCTAATCATCTGTTACTACTATTTCATGTAATCATACTGCGGTTCGTCAATTTGAATTGAATAAACAAATATATATTTTAGAATTCCACTTACCGCGAGGAACCTTGAACTTCTTGTCCTTCCTGTACCAGAGTTTGCTGACCGGCGACTCCGAGATTAGAACAGGATACTGAAAAAAAGGGAGAAACATAGAGACTAACACAATACAATACATTACAACTGTATTTTTGATATATTGCTCCCTTCCAAAGGTCAGAAGTGCACACGACCTTATGACAGAATAGTGTTGGCGCTGAGCAATTGTGAGTGAAGGACTTGCTCAAGGTCCCAACACAGTAACCGTCTCAGAGGAGGAGGATCAAACCCTCACTCTCCGTGTTACAAGGCGAACGCTCAACCAAATTTCACCGTAAATTATTAATCACCTATCGTGTCCCATCCTTATATAGAATCGGTTGACATCGTTTTAAAGGTGTTTAAATAAACCGTCTCAGAGAAGAGGATCGAACCCGTTACAAGGTGAGCGCTCTAACCAATCGTCTACCATTGTGTCCTACAATGTATGAGGGCTGTTACAGTAAACGTCGACATCATTTGCAAATGTAACGATAAACGCAGTCGAAAATTTATAATTTCTGTTGAATGTAATTTAAAGGTGTCTAATCTCAACTGAATTATTAAACCGCCTTATATTTTACGTAGAGCCTTTTAAAGAAACCTCTCAAATGTGCGTTTTGAAGGGCGCTATGAAAACGGAGGAGGAGGATGTTCTTTCAAGAGCGTACCTCCGAATCGGGAACGTCAGCCTCTTTCAGAGAGAAGTCCGTAGCTGAAAATTACAGAAATACCAAAGGACCTATTAAGGGGTAATGTACATGCGAATTTATATAGCGCCAACAGAAGAGAATTGGCAGCACAGGTCACAGGGTAGAGTGGATCGGAGATGGGATAGGGTCAAATGTGGTAGGGGAGGGTACAGTAGAATGATACAGGGTAGGGTAAAACATGGTAGGGTGGAGTAGAGTATGGTAGAGTGGAGGCATAGGGTACAGTAGGATATGGTAGGTTGTAGGTAGGGGAGAATATGGTAGGGTGGAGTAGGGTAGGGAAGGGTAGAACAGTGTAGGTAGGAGAGAATATGGTAGGATGGAGTAGGGTAGGATGGGTAGAGCACAGCAGAGTAGGGTAGGGCGGAATATGGTAGGGCATGGTAGATCAGAGTAGAGTAGGTAGAATATGGCAGGTTGGAGTAGGTTGAGTATGATAGAACACAGTAGGGAATGGTAGAATATGGTAGGGTTGAGTAGGTAGGGTATGATAGAGAAGTGTAGTGTGGAGTAGTTAGGGTATGGCAGAGCAGAGTAGGGCAGAATAGGGCATGACTAGATCTGTTTCCTTTGAGAGATGTCTAAAATGCGTTAAACTTTGACTTACCAATGTAGATGTTTGGTTCTGGCAGCTTCAGCTCGCTGTTCAACTCAGGAGCTGATGTTTGTTTTTCAATAAAAAAATACAACAAAAGATTTTAAAAAATGGAAGAAGACAACAGAAAAACAACCATTAGAGAGATCATTTAGTCTGAGCAGATTCAGACTGAAATCTCCAACATCAGATATGTTATAGTGAAGCACGTTATGGGAAGGATCTATCTAAGAGAACCAGAGATGGGTAACTAATCGATTAGATTCAAATCTATTAGCTAATCGATTAGACAAACAGCGAATTCTAATTCTTATCAATTAGCTATAAGATTTTGCTAACTAATTCTAATTCTAATCCATTATCAACTTTTAGTAGCTAATTCTAATCGATTAGCAAATTTTAGTAGCTAATTCTAATCGATTAGCACATTTTAGTAGCTAATTCTAATCGATTAGCAAATTTTAGTAGCTAATTCTAATCGATTAGCAAAATGTTAGTAGCTAATTCTAATCGAAATTTAATTTAATTAATCGTGCCCATCTCTGTGGCGAACTGATCTTCTGGATATTGACCTGATTACGGCTTTGGTTTGAAGCCCTGTGCGTTAGACAACAGCCCATAGAATTTATTAATAATAATTTTTGATTAGATATGATCGTTGATCTTACTTTTATACCTCCATACCTACATCAAGGTAATCCATACCTCCTACATAGTATGAATTATATCTCACCTGTTCGTAAATAAATTGCAGTTGGCCTAAATCCTCTCTGTCTTACGGTTTGGTTTTGGAGCGCCATCGGTTGCATTAGACACCGGCGCAATAGAAGTTAGCAATTATTATTTTTTATTGTTATTATTATTATTGTTATTATTATTATCTGGTGTGTCAATGCTCAGAGAACAAAATAGATCTAATTAAGACCTCCTTCATCAAAGTCGTCCATGCTCAAAAGTTGTCTGGAGAAATTTGTTAACGAATCTGTAATTAAGTCCGTTAATGAGTTTGCTAATGAGTTTTCGTTAATGAGCATAACTAATTAAAGAAATGTCCAACACTGAGACTGACCTGTCCACCTTTGAATCCATTCACTCGGAATATCTACAAAATGGAGGCAACAGAATTCTCAGAGAAGAGGATTTCAGAAGAATTGAAGACAATGCCACACACCACCACCACAACCACCACCACAACCACAACCACCATAAATACAACCACCACCATCACCACCACGACCAGTCTTGTCACTAATGCTAATAATAATAATAGGGAGGGGGTTTAGGGCAATGTAACACTCTAGCATGAAGAGCAGAAGATCAGCATGGACGTGGGATCGCTTCCCGCTACCCTCCCAAAGGTCCATTCAGCCTTCCATTCGCTAGGTGGCATTTGGTAAAATGAGCAGCAGGACAGATGTGCACCTAGCATGGCTGCCATACAGTTAAATTCGACTCTCGTAATAACTTTTGATCATCTGTTCATACTATGACTTGTAATCATACCGCGTTCATGTCATTTTGAATTTATTAATAAACGAAGACTACAAAATAATAATAGCAATAATAACAAAATAATAATAACAATACTTATTTAACTATTTAACAATAGTCTTTCAAAGACTTTCGATGACAATTCAACGCTTTAACGCTGTGGCCTTCGCCGGTTCACTTGCTGACCATATGCCCGAGATGGAAGAGGGATAGCCGTTCCATAATAATAATAATAATAATAATAATAGCAACAATAACAATAATATTAGTAATAATAATAATAATATTTCTTATTAAAATTACAACGCGGTTACCTTCGACGCCGAATCGCGTCTTAAACCAGCTGCACTCTTTGTCACAGACTCCGACATCTTGGAACGACTTTGAGAGTACCATGAGGTTCATTTTGTCGGGAGTAAGTGCATTCGTACATTCGCGAATGAGCTGGAAGAAAATCACCAAACATAAAGATTAATCCAAGCTAATCTCAGGATTTTTATATAGCACCATGTTAATCACAGACTAATCATCTAAAACTCCGTTTAAATACAGAATCATCAAAAGCGTATCAATAATAATAGAAATAATAATTTTAAAAAAATAATAATTTAATTAAATTATTAAAATATTAATTATTTAATCAATTTAATTAGTCTGTATATGAGTTTGTTGTCTTTACAACTCTAATAATACATAATACCACTAGCAATGAATAATACTTCCAATATTAAATAAAAACCTTAATAATGAATAATACTTCTAATATTAAATAAAAACCCTAATAATGAATAAGTTTAAAAACCCTAATAAACTGCTACTGAGCAGCTGCTGCTGCTGCTGCTGCTACTACTACTACTACTACTACTACTACTACTACTACTACTACTACTACTACTACTACCTTGGAGCTTTAGCTACCCCCCCCACCTGAAATCCTGGCGCCTCCACTGATCGCAGCTACGACGAAGAATGACCGTTCGGGAGGAAATCGCCACATAACGACAACAGCTCCGAGATGACAAAGAGGAAAGATGTTTTGATAGGCTATAAACTGCGTATTTTTTTGTCAGCAAAAAATTTAAGTAATTAAAGCACAGGTTTAATAGACGCATTAAATGAGTAATTTAGGGAGCCGTTTAATTGAGACATTAATCTGTGGGTGCGGTTCAGGAAATGAGGCGCGATTTAGCAAGGAATTCTAGACTATGAACTGTTAGAGGTAAATGCTTATTATGCCAAACCGGGTAATCGCACGCTTTTTTAAGTAGAAACGATTTAATAATATTAATAGTTTGTAATCGTAGGCCTCTACTTTCGTCATAAGTGATTCCTCTTGTTTGTGCATCTACGCTATGGTTGTTTCTTTCGAGCGAACGATCTTGTTTCTATATAAATCTTTAGCGTGAGTCTTCGTACAGCAGCAGGGCCTCCACTCCTTATGATTTGTCCAAGATCTTGGGAGTTTGGGGTCGACTTGGGATCGGGGATTTTGCATAGCAATCTTGGGAATTTTTCAATTCTACCGTAATCGTAATCGTAATCGTAATCTCCAAACTTCTAAAGCGCCACTCGAAAGCCAAGCGCAGGGCACCAGCTTATTCACGAGCGCTGCGTCTAATCAGAGGGGTTGTCCAAAAGAGTAGTCCGAGGGAGGTCCGAGTCCGGTTTCCAGGGGATCAGAGATGAGCCAGCATTAGGAGGGTGACTAGTAGGCTATTTAACCGGACTTTCCAACAGTGACGCCAATCATCGTCGTTATGACGGCGTCGTTAAATAAACGTTATAAACCAGTAGGCCTAACAGCGATTGAGATTTGAAAAGATTCGCGCAGTACTGTATGAAATACTTTTATTATTATTGTAACTTAATTGTAAACATCGTAATTTGGCAATTCGATGTTATGCTCCAGTTTTTCTTTGCCAGTTCTTAAATCGGCATTTTTGTAAACAATTGTGATTGTTAAAACGCATTTCATATTTTCATCACAGAGTTTTCATTTTTCAGTAACTTGGGATATTTTTGGTACACTATGGGCCAATCTTGGGATTTTCTGGCAAGATCTTGAGAGCTCAGAAAATGGAGAGTGGTAGCACTGGTTAGAGCAGGATGCGATGTTGCTATGGCGAAAGATGGTAGTTTCATCAGATTTATGCAATTCTCTGGTTGAAGAATGAAACGCTGGAAAACGATGATGTTTTATTAGATCAAAGAGTGACTTTAAAAGAATGTCGACATCACTTGCGGAATTTGACGACGCTGAGGAAAACAGTTCACGTGGTTGGCATCAAAATCTGCCTCTGACATTTTTATTTTGATAAAACTAATATTTACGTGATAAGTTACTGTATAGTGTAACTCTATCCGACAACCCTCTGACTAGAGGCGTCGCTCGTGAATAAGCTGGTGCCCTGCGCTTGGCTTTCGAGTGGCGCTTTTGAAGTTTGGAGATTACGATTACGAACCCACTAACAACATTGTTGGGTATCTTTACTCATTGTGTAGATACATTGGTTAAAGCGCACGTTCAGTGACTTTGCACGTGTAGATGCCGTTTCGGATACCGATTGTGGCTTATTTAAGAGATATGTTGAGCATTTTGGTGACAACAGCAACAAAGACAAAAGAGCAGTTTTTGAGAAGTAGAAATAGGACCAAGTTCGCATTGTTTGCTGGGGAGAGTATGGTGTTCAGAAGGCATAATACTTCAAATTCAGCAGTTGGAGGAAAATTTGAGACTTGGGATCGCTGTTTGAGGAAGAGGCAGAGTGAGTCGAGACTGAATTGCAGTGAGAAGCCAATGGATGAGATTTCATCAGAGAAAAATGAGCAGAAGGCATCTGCAACAGGAGGAGGAGGTAAGGAGCTTTGGAGTGGGTACACACACAATCAGACAGCTCTGAGAGGAATCAGTACTAACTTTTAGCATCTCAGGTTTTGCAGTGTTGTGTGTCATTTTCTAATGTACTGGCCACTTAGTTACATCTGTTAGAGCGTAGACTGCGTCCCATGCGCCTATGTGTTAGAAAGCGTGTGGATCACGGTTCGCCTCCTAATGCTGGCTCATTTCTGAGATTTAAATCTCAGGATAGCACGGTGCATACAAGAGGACCTTAAATGGTGTGGTACCCATTCAAGAGGGCAGTCAATGGTGAAGGATCTCACCCAATCAATTTATTGAAAAATGAGCAGGGTTGAGGCCACATACGGTCGCTATAAAAAACGTGTACATTTATGTTGTCATTAATACAGTGTGGACTTGTTAATGTGAAGTCATCAAGGGACATGTCTTGTTATACAAACGTATAAACCAGGCCATGCATCAAAAGGGCTGATCCTGAAAAGTCAATATTTATTGCTATGCTGCAATTCTAGTATTAATGGGTATGGTATGTTAAGTTAATAGTTTTGGGGGACATAACACCACTTCAGATTAAGCAGAATGATGCACAAATCGGGAGCATGTTAATGAATCACAATGTGCCTATGTCCTTAAACTGCAAACCATGCTGTAGATTATCAAGTCTGATAGTTCTCTTATGGTGGAAGTGCCTGCCCCTGATGTACTTTGCTCTGTTTGTGGCAGTGTTTAACTTGAGAGTTACATTAATCTCAAGTGATGATCAGTTTGACAATTCAAAAGTTAAGTTAATAGGTTTTGACTATGTTATTTTGCAGAGTGTGATGTTGGAAAAATGGAAACAAGTCTTTGCTCAATGAAGATCATTGAAGAAGATACATCTGAAATTGATGAGACAAAGAAACTCTGGGAAAGGTTAGAGGCTCTGGTAATCATTTTATAAGAATCTGTCTTTCTATGCTTTTGTTTTCCTTATGAAAGCAAATTCCTTAACTGTGTTGCCAGGTTAAGTTTTCTAAGACAATATTAACTTATATGTGATGATAATTTGTGCCACCTAATGTTAAGCTTGTCTCATACAAAAGAAGTCATTGCTTTAAGTATTCACTGTTGCTCCACTGCACAGCCTTTTAAATTGCTTTAAAACGTTGGGCTTCTTGTGGCAAGTTCCAAACAGAGATGGGTAACTAATTGATTAGATTCTAGGGGGTGACATGTCATTTCATGGGGTGCGACAAAGAGGGAAAATATGAATTATAAGAATGCATTGATAATGCATTATACACTTTTGAGCTGTCATAGGATCTAATTGATTAGCAAATTTCAGTAGCTAATTCTAATTCTAATCGATAGCAATTTAACTAATTGATTATCTAATCGATTAGACATTTTTAGACAAACAGCTAATTTTAATTGATTAGCTACAAGATCTTGCTAATTCTAATTCTAATCGATTAGGAAATTTCAGCAGGTAATTCTAATTCCAATTGATTAGCAATTTAACTAATCGTGCCCATTGCTGATTCCAAATGATTCTTCATTTGATGATTGATTTTGATCTTCAGTGAACAGGTTCGACTGAAGGCACTTTGTTGTTTGGAGGATACAGAGCCATGGGAGATCAACCGTGTGGCTCTAGGGATGATGACCAGCTCAGAAGAGTCTACGGATGTCACTCCATTGAGATATGTTGCTGGAACTGATATTTCGTTTGTCAAAGAGAACCAGACCAATGCCTGTGCTGCAATTGTTGTAGTGGAGCTGCCTAGCTTAGAGGTATGTACTTAGCAACAATTAAAATGAGTTTTTAACTGGAATAAATAGATATATATAGATAGACTAATTTTTTTTATTATTCTCATGTATAATGTTATTATCATAATGCATGTCATAAGATGTCAAATGATGGTCACTTCAATGTGAAATTTGTTTGCATGTGTTATGTAAAAAATAATTACTCAGTGGTGTTTAAAAAATGTCTTTCGAATTCTTCGCTACCAAAAATCATAACTAGACACTGGTATCATATGTCTAAGAACAATGCTTCAAGAGAAATCATTAATCCAATTTAATTTCAACTCTGACATCAAAGTTTGATGTCGTGTCAAATGGCATCACACAGGAGTAAATTTTTTAAACCAATACCATTTTGTTGGGAAAACATATTGAGGAAAAAGTCGCCAAAGGAATTTTGAATATCTCCTTCCGGACATTTAAAAGTTATGCGTGACATACCACTCTGGGGGGTAAAATTAAAGATGCGGCCTGAGCTTTAACTTGCTTTAATTGAGATGCAATATATAGTATTTTTCACTGTTTAATATCTTTGGCTTCATTGGGTGAGATTAGTAATTAATAATGTTGTAATCTCAGCATCCCAAATATCAAACAAGAAGCAGTTAAACACTAGTGTTTACCGAGTGCAGCCTGCTTTATTTCAACAGAATTTTGCCATGCAATTATTGTGTAACTCATCTCTGGCCCAGGGTTCCGTTCCAGCTCCACTCAAAATTGTTTGCAGACTTACACTATGGACAACTCCAGATCCAGAGGTATATGACCTACCTTTGGAATACTTCTCAAAAATACTAGTTTGATTTTGTTCATAATTAAAATGTTTAACTTGTAGAGTGGTCATTTATAAAAGTAAAGCAGGTTTTACGTAAGATTTTGGTCAATTTTGCTTTTGATGTGATAGGTTGTCTATGAAGACATATCTATGGTTGAACTAACTGCGCCATATATACCAGGATTCCTAGCATTTCGAGAGGCTGACTTTCTCATCAAGAAACTGGAGCAGTTGCAACAGTCAAGACCTGATATTATGCCCCAAGCAATCATTGCAGATGGAAATGGCATTCTTCATCCCAGAGGTCAGTTTACATTGTTTTGCAAATGGAAACCTGACTTGATGATGGTTTTGTAATTGTTTTTGTAAACTCCAAATTTCTAAAGTGCTACTCTGAAGGTTAGTGCAGGATACCAGTTTCTTCACGAATGCTGCATAGTGTTGAAGGGAATGTCCAAAGGTGAAATGGCCAGTGATAGTTTCTTAATATTGGGCCCAATGGCGTGTAATCTGTTGTCTTTTTTGGTCTGGTTAATTGTTAATGATAATTATTCACATCTGCATTGTCTTCTTTGAATTCTGGCATAAAACTAGTGTTTTCATGCTACTGCAGTGTAATAAGACATTTATCAATTATGACTAATTCCATTAACAGTCTTACTGTAACAATTTTCATGCAGGATTTGGATTGGCATGTCATATTGGAGTGCAACTGGGAATTCCAACAGTGGGTGCAGCAAAGACACTGTATCATGTCGATGGAATCGAGAAAAACGAAGACCATCAGAATAAAGTAGGTGAGCATTTTTCTTGTTCATTGTAACTTGTAGCTGCTGTAGCACGTCCAGTCATGTTGCTATCAGAACATTCTCGGTTTTTGTTTCACCTTCATTACATTAGTTCAGTGCTACTAATATTTCTGTTCGATCTTAGATCCATATGTAGAATGCTGGATATTCCCATAGACACTTAACAAGGCTGTCATAATCATAATCTTGAGATTTATACAGCAAGGGAACCAGCTTATTCACAGGGGCTCAGTCAAAACAAAATTGTGGCTAATCCTGGATTTGCCATTTACTACACAGCATCTATTTTGTAATCCACAGATTCTGTTTCTTTCACAACACCATAATTTAAAAAATGCTCACACTCTTGTATCAACGGTTGTAAGGAAGACTAAGTACTCGTGGGCCTATGTCTTGCAAGGTTGGTCTTTGTCAAGTGGGGCATAAGATGATCACTTTTCAAAGGCTCCAGGATTTAGATCTGTAAACTGAGGCTAAGGTAAAAGAATGAGATTAGAGGACATGTAACCTTAATTGACTGACCCCTTCCAGTGACCCAGACATATGTGTCTCCTGTCTGGGGCTAGTTTGGAATGAAGCATAAATCAGCTAACACTAGGGCCATTCCTAGCTAATTGCACAGTAGCTCTATAACTTCAATATACATGCTAGTCAACGGTTCAATAAGGAATGAACACTGCAGTAAGTGGAAGTTCGATAAAAAAAGTTATGATTGTATTTGGTTCTGGCCAGGCCATATCCTGGTATTGGATATATATCTGGAAGTTCGAAATAACAAAGTTAATTATGCCAAAGTTACTCTGTAGTGGTCTTAGAATTTCAAACAATGACTAATTTATATGATGTCATAAGAAAAGTTAGTGACTTGGTTGAAATTTCAGATAAAGGCTTTGTCGAAGAAAGGAGATCAGTTTCCTCTGGTTGGTCAGTCAGGACAAACACTTGGAGTTGTAAGTACTAGTACTTCTGTACAATTGTGTGCAAATTCAGCATAGTATTGGTTCTATTAATTATAACCAAGTGGCTCTGATCAGATGCATGGCTACAAACAATGACTCATTCAGTATGGGTGTTTATATTGTCTTAACTGGAATTTATTTAGCAATTTTCAGATGTTCAGACAGAAAATTGTTGAACAAATTTCTTTATTTCTTCAAGTTTTCCTCAGCTTTCATGTAGTGTTTTGTGTAAATTCAAATACTTTCAGTTGATAAAACCTGCTTGTAATTTTCTTTCCAATTTTTAGCATATATTATTTGGACATTATCAGGCTTGATCTTATTGGTGTAAGGATTTTCATCCTTCATTTCCTTTCTTTGTTGTAGGCCCTTAGGAGCTGCGATAAATCAACGAATCCAGTCTACATATCACCTGGACATAACATCTCAATGGAAACAGCTGTATGGCTGGTTCAGCTCTGCTGCAAGTACAGGGTTCCAGAACCTGTTCGCCAGGTAAAGTTATACATAAAGGTTAAGGGGTTAACTGTGTTCATGAATATCTAATGTGATTATAGGTAAAGTTATTCTGGAAGGTTTTTTCATGCCTCTGATTTGCATTTCCCTGCGCCTCCGATTCACATTTCTGTGTGACTTTGCGCATGTTAAAAATGTTTGTAATAATAATAATAATAAACGTTTAGGAGTTAACTGTGTTCATGAATATATTTAATATGTTATAGGTTATCATATATTTAGTTTCTTTGATTGGCCTCACAGATCTTAATTTTATGGTTATCATGTTTACCCTGTGGATCGCATTTTCCTGCTGAATGGTATACTTCTTGCCATGCAACATCGTACGTCGAGTGCCTGACTGCTTCGGTTCGTCATGCTCATTGTTACTTGAATTTAGTGTCCATTTGTTTGCATCTGCAACAGGCACAAAGATGGCCTGCATCTGCTATAGTATCACACGAGTCTTCTTTGTCTTACAAGGAAAGTAATATAATGGATTGTCATTTTTTATTTATGAGGATTAGGAAGAATGAAAATGAATTAGGAAAATTGAGACTGTTGTAATGAATTCTCTTTTTTGTTGCAGGCTGACATTAAATCGCGACAGTACATTCGTGACAACTGGAAGTCAGATGTAGCCTGAAGTGAATAATCTCTGTGCTGCGTATATGAACTGCACCTGTGATGGCCAACAATGTACATCACCATCGTCAGCCCACAAAAGAACTACTAAAGTGAAACTTATGTAGTTGGACAAGGTCTCGAACTTGAGTGACTGCATGCATGGGCCGCAAAAAGGCTTGAACAAATGGTTCAAGGTCCTGGTTGCAAAACATACAAGGCATATAATTTAAAGGGAAGAAAATATGAGACACACAGAAGTGATTGTAAACTTTGTCACTCAAAATCTGGCCTTTTCCGTTTAAGTTAATAATTATAGTGCCTAATGGTAAGAAGTATTCAGTTTTGCGGCTTTGCCCCAAGCTGGCAGTGCTTGGCACGGCACAAATTTTGCCAATGACTGCTACTTTTTTTATATGTGACTAAATGTAGGCCTATATTGAACTTACTCATCTTAAAGATGATCAAGATGATGTGTGCTGCAAGAAACTGACATGTAAAATTTTGGCAGCATTTGTACATGTATGTGATATATATATAGTCTTAGTTCAAAGGAGATTTATTTGTATATGTTTGAAATGCTTCTATTCTTGCTGCTTTTAGATATTTTTAGAATTGCATGTATCGTTAAAATTTGTCCAATATGCTAGCATTGCAAAGTGTATAATGTTGTAAGGAAATATTTGTATTATAAGTAACTCCAACTCATTCAACAGTGTTTTAAAGTACAGTGGTGACATGCTGGTTGATTGATGCATGTTTGAGATGCTGGTAGAGCTCCTTTGTCATGCAGAATGCATAATGTTATGTGACCTGTACCTGTGAAGGTCATTGTTAGAGGCAGTGATGGTAACTAAACCAAATATGCATGCATGTATCGGTGCCTTTGCAGGGTGCATTTTATGAACGTATCAAAAGCAATTTAATCAAAATGTTGCGTATTAGAGGCTGTGATTTGTCATTCCTCTCATGGGTTGACACAGGGTTTAGTTACCATCAGGGCCTCTGAAAAAGACCATCACAGGTGCCTTCACATATGTGTGAATGTGTAATATGACAGAGGTGGAGTTTGAGAAATGCGATATCGCAATCAAAATATAGTAACCTAATATAATAGTTAATTAAATGAAACTGAAAGTGTTGATTAGATTTCGATGTAAATGTAATATCCTTCCAATGAAGGATGATGATTTTAGTCACCAAGAATTTACAGCTTGTTCTATGAAAAAACATTTTAGTTTTCCACTGGAGCAAGATGAAACCAAAAAAATTCACAGCAGATGCATTAAATTTTTTTGATGTAATTAACAATGTTTTATTGATTCTTTTATGTTTAAAATTCCATGCTAATCAGGAATTTTTATATTTTTCTTACTTGTTGTGGAACAGTGAGTCTCTTGACGGTTTTAAGTGTACATGTAAGTTATAAAAAGGTATGATTTATGTAAAATAAAAATTCTTAAATCTGTTATTAGTTCATGTTTTTCATACAAACAACTAAATCAGATTGCCTGTAATAAATTATATATGAATTGATTTCAAACTATATTTTAAGATTATCTGTTTCAATTTAACTATACATGTAAATTAGTTTATATATGTTGATCAGTTTGAAGCTATGCATTTTCATTACCGTTATCTATGCTTGATTTAATAACAGGAGTGTGAGTTCAGAGATTTGTAATGTTGTATAAGAGGAGAGCTAAATTCTTTTAACGAAATGTGCAAAGAGCGGGGTCAAATATTGCATGACAGCCTTTATGGATGGCCCATACTGCAGTATGCCTACATGACCCATCCGGTCAAGATTCCTTTGTATCTTTGGCATGGAACAGATTTTTACCCCCTTGCCCCAAGCGTCTGTGAATAGGCTGCTTCCTGCGACTTTGCTTTTTACAAATCTCGAAATTATGAATTTCTTATGCAGACACTCATTGTAGAAGCACTGTTGACGGAGATGCCAGAATTGACAAGTTTACTTTAGGCGCTGAGAGTTAAGGTCAAGGAGCAAAGATTTTTGGTCTTAAGATCATCTGGGACAAGAACATTGATCCAGACCCCCACTGGATGTCCTTCTGACCAGCTACTATCGACGGCTGCGATGAGATTAGGAAAAGAATGGTAACGATCACACACTATCAATCTGCAAGTACAGAATGAGCTTTTACAGACATGCGGGGACCTTAAAATGGCATACATTGAAACGGGCAGCGGTGGTGAAAGCTCTCACCCAATCAATTGAGTGAAAAATGAGCAGGGTTGAGGTCATACTGTCGCTATATAAGAACGTTTACAGTTCACATGTTGCAAGATCTGCAAAAAATTGTTGGCAACAGCAAATCTGCCAGGCATATGCATCCACCTGCAGCATTATTTTGATCAATTTAGACTACGCTCTTGACCCACTTATCAATTAAAGATAATACCCACGTCATAGGCCTAGATATATATGGAGGCACGAGGAGGCAACTGCCTCTTCTTGCTTTTTTTATATACTGGAACTCTTATTGACCAATGACCCCAATAACCAGCATTTTGCCAATGGTCTGTGAAGTTGCCTCCTCTTGAATTTAAGTCTGGCTACGCTCTTGACCCACGCACGTGGCTGAGCGAGTTCGTGTTAGGCACTGGCAGCTAAGGCTGTAAATTAGGGCCGTGAAACTAAAAATACTTGTGTAACAATAATATTAATAAATATACAGATTATAGATATCAAGTCTGGTTTCCTGTATTGCGTTAAATATATGTGCTACAGTAATAGGCCTAGTGGAACCCGACCACAAAATGTAGCTCTTGTGCATTTTAATAAATTATTTAGGCATCGGTAAATGTGGAGTGGACAGGTATGTAACGGTCAATGGAGCAGAAGAGACCATGACGTCATTCAAAATTAATTTAGGGTGTTCATAAGAAATGCGTAATCTATGTCATGGCGGAGCCGCGCGTTTGAAAGTTGGCAGTCGTTAGATTATGAATTTAGTTATTTAACTGCACGCGTATTATGATTTTGTTGTACATCGGTTACTTTTTATTTCAACTGTGAATGTTCAGAAAATGAAGACTCTAACGGAGTGGTTTGACTGTGAGGTAGAGCGATTATATTAGTGTTCTTCTATTATCGCTCATGTACCGTTGTATTGTACATATTTATGTAGTGTCACTTAGGAATCCTCAGACCTCAGAGGTGTTCCCGACCTGACAACACGAGACCGCAGATCTGTTACATTGCCAAGTTCGGCACCTTGTAAGGTTGTAAGGCAGTTCATAAGAGCCAGATACATAGATTCATACATCTTATAAGACTTATGCATACATGCACACTTACACACTTGCATACTGTATGTATGTATGCAAACAATGTATTTATTAAGCACAGCTATCTAATGACCAAGCATCATTCGATGGAACTGAGCTATTGTGAGTGAAAGACTTGCTCAAGGTCCTTACACAGTAGCCAGCTCTGTGAGAAGCTTGAACCTTTACTCTAATGTGCCTCAGATTGCAAAATATTTTCTGAGCTACGGAAATTCCCCCTTGGCCATCAATCAATCAATCATAGAATTTATATAGCGCCTCTTCAAGGGCTCTACTCAGAGGCGCTCCCAAAGCCAGGCCTGATCATACAGAAAAGTCTTCAATTGGGCGTAGAAGGAAGCCGAGTGAATGCGAGGAGATAACCGAAGGAAAGATGGCAAGACATTCCACGCTGTTGGACCAACAACAGAGAATGCTCGGCGCTGCATAGTAGCAGTGCGGGCATGTGGAACCAAGAAGTGACCCCGAGAAGAGGAACGGAGGGCTGGTGCGACCCTTACAAGAAGAAGAGAGAGTGAAGATGGTGCCATGGTTCAGATACTTGCCTAGAGATGTTTAAAATGTGGTGGGAAATAATTTTACTAACAGGACTTTGATTGTTATACAACATTTGTAACGAAACAGGTATCTCTGCATATGTATAAAAACAAATGAATTTGTTGTATTTTTATTTTAGGTGAAAAGATGGCGCAGTGGAGCTGCTATTGTCTGGACCTTAATACTTGTTGTTCCAGCTACGTTTGCATTTTCTCTAATATCTTCGTTCAGCCCACTTAATCTCTATGGCTGGTTAGAGCGTAAGTTTTCTTTTAAGCTTTCTTCAGATATTACTTTGCTCATGTTTGCCAGATATGCACTCATATCATACATACATATTGTATTGTATCTATGTAAAGCACCTCTCGCAGTGTTCACCAATCAGTGCGAAAGAGCCGAAGAGAAGAAAGTGTTCGTAAGACAATGAAAGGAGGCATTTGGCCCACCAGTTAATAAGGAGGAACTTGTCAATGGAGGGGGCTGGTTCCATAGTGCAGTGCCAATGAAGGCAAAAACTCGAATCTGGGCTTGGTCACTTCAAAGCCATCTTCATTTTCTTCAGGTTGGCTAAATGATTTGCTTTCTATTGGTTATGTTACAGAGTGCATCCTGAATGTGTTTGGTTTGGTGTTTTGGTCAAATGTGCTGGGACTTTTGGTTGTGGTGTTTATTGTCGCCCGTCTCAACATCCGCCATTACAGAGGTAAGGATTTTAAGGATCTCTGCTGAACTTTAAATCATTTTTTTCAATTCAAGACTTTTCAATTCAAGATTTTTTATTGACACCAAGCACCAAATTCTTCACAACAACAAAAACAAATCGAGCGATACATATTCACTTCAGACCAATTATCAAGTATATATGCAGCAACATTATATGCCATAAGACAGCCAGTTTCCTAGTGTCAAAGGGTTTGAAGCGGGTTTGCTTCTGAAATGCACTGGCAATACCAATAGCAATTGTGTTTGTCAAAAGAACTGTGAACACTGATACCGATGCTTTATCATTAAGACAAACTTCCAACAGTTAAAGTAACCTTAAATTCTTTCCTGCTGCGTTATCTAATCTTATCTATAGTAATCACTTCTACTTCACCGGTATCAAACTGCACTGGTCTTTATTTGATGGTTGTTTCAAGTGAACTCATAATCAAAAATGAAAGTGCGATATTGAAATGATGATAACATATAGGCATTATGTTATCGTTTTAAAATTTGTGCTTTTGAAGTTGTCTATATTTGCGGAGTTTTGTGTTAATTAATATGCATAATCTATATCTAGGATGCAGTCAGTCTTTTTTAATATCAGCCAGCTGCAGGCTGTTATTGTTTCATTAATTGTGAATGATCGAGTAACACTTTTGAAAGGAATGGGCTATTTATTTCTGTTGTGGTAGAAGAAGTTGTGTAATTTGAATGGATTGGTGTTATGCATTTGTTGCAGTTGCTTATCACGTTCCTTGTAATCGACTGCAATTGATTTTCAATCACGTCAGTTCGTTGCGAATTTTGCACGTGATCAGTCACATGACTTGCGGTGGAGTTGCAACATGGTTTGCTGCAAAGATTGTTGGTGGCCATTACTTGAGTCTCGTTCAGCAAAGCCCAGAAAATGCGTAAGAATTGTAATTGTCACCAACTCTTTTCTTTCTTAGTTGTGACCTACCTCAAGAACTTTCCTTATCTCTACATATAAATTGCTCAACGTCTTCTAACTGTTTAAGAATTAAATTGACACAGTTCTTTGAATGTTTCTTTCTTTCTTCAAACACAGTTTAATAACAACAACTCAACTCTTGCATTAAAACAACTGTACTACACTGTATAGTTCAAATTGACTGTCATCAGCAGTTTCTAAGTTTGGCGCGCTAACTGCACGTGTAAAAAGAATCTACCGTCAGCCAATGTTTAGGCTACTTTAGGCCAAGCGCCCACGAGCCGACAGCGCAACTAAGGCCTAAGACTAAAACGCTTAACAATCGATACACATTATATATATATCAACCTAAAGAACACCTGTGCTCATTATATATGCAAAACACTTGTTCACATTACCTCCTTCCCTTTCTTTGGATTGAGCAAATTAAACTTAAAAATTTGCGAAATCATCATGTACTAAATTATGCAATAAACTTAATACTATACAATATATTAAAATAAACAATCTTATAATCTAGATAAACAATCTGCTACAACATTTAATCGTCCTTTCTTATAATTAACCTCTACATCAAAAGTTTGCAGTGCTAAAGCCCAACGCACCAGTTTAGCAGACTTAGACATAGATTCAGTCAGATAAGTTAAAGGATTGTGATCGGTAAAGATGTGAACTTTAGATCCAATGATTATCTCTTTTAACTTATTTAGAGCCCAAACAATAGCATAGGCTTCTTTCTCCACAGTTGCCCATCTCTTCTGAGTGTCAGTCAATTTCTGACTTATAAATGATACAGGGCGTTCTATTCCCTTATCATCCATCTGTGTTAAAACAGCTCCTACTGCAAAATCACTACTATCGCAGTACAAATTAAAAGGTTTTCCAACATCAAAAACATATAAAACAACTTTAGAGCGTACAGCATCTTTAAGTAAATTAAATGCCTGTTGATGTCTATCAGTCCAATCAATCTTATCTGGAACATGTTTGCTTGTCAAATCAGATAGAGGCTTCGCAATCTGTGCAAAATCTTTGATAAACTGTCTATAGTAACCAAAAAATCCAAGCAACTGCTTAACTTGTTTCTTCGTTTCTGGGGTTTTCAAATTAATTAAACTTTCAATTCTATCTGGATTCATTTGAATCGTTCCAGAACCAACCACATGACCGATGAACTTTACCTCACTCTTACCAAAGATACATTTCTTTAAGTTCAGAGTAATGTTATGCAGTCTCATTTGCATTAAATATGCATCTAAATGCTGTAAATGAATCTTCCAATCATCTGAATGCACAGCAATGTCATCTACATAGGGCTCAGCAAATTCATTTATAGGCTGTAAAACCATGTTAATTGCTTTAACAAATGTTCTTCCTGAGTTGATCATTCCAAAAGGAACACGAGTAAACTCGTACAGTCCATTGTGAGTAACAAAAGCAGTTTTCCATTGATCAGTTTGCTTAACAGGACAAGTCCAGTAAGCACTTCGACAATCAAAAATCGAGATCACATTTGATTTTCCAACTTTGTGCAAAACATCTTTCACAATCGGCATCGGATATTTACAATCCACAGTGAACGAGTTAATGTATCTGTAGTCGCAGGCAAGTCTTAGAGAACCGTCTTTCTTTTTAACAATTACCAACGGACTTGCCATTCTGCTCGAAGATGGTTTTATAATGTTGGCTTGAAGCATTTCTTTAATTTGTCGTTCAACTTCTGCTCGATAGATGAGTGGAATTCGGTAAGCCATAAATTCTTTTTCACGAAATTCCGGTTTCAGTTCAATTTCATGTTCAACCAATGTACATAATCCAGGCTTTTCAGAAAATCGATCGGAATATTTGTTCAGTATTTCCAGCAATTGTTTTTGTTGAGTCAATGTCAAATGGCTAATCTGTTCAGGATCAAGATTCAGTGAATTCTTTTCATTTTGCCAGTCATTCTTCATCAGCAATTCAACCACTGAACCAAAGTCTTCATCTTCTTCAACGATTAGTCCACAACTCATTGCTCTTGTAATGTACTTTCTGATTTTATTTGCGTGAATTATCTTTCGACAATCGTCACCCATATCAATCAAATAAGAGTACTTTGACCTTCGTTGTATGACAGTACATGGACCATGCCATCGTGAAATCAGTTTATTTGTTGACGTCGGATACAACACAATAACTTTTTCACCCGGTTCAAATTCTTTATGTTTCGCTCTTTTGTTGTATTGATTCGTATACTGTAATTGCTTCTCTCGTGAATATGATTCTGCAAACAGTAATGCTTTTTCCATATTTGCTTTCATGTCTTTCAAGTACTTTTCTGGTTGGATTCCAATATGAGGTGGTAAATTAATTTCTCTTGTCCAACTTTCTTTTAAAATTGCCAATGGTCCACGCGGAATCTTTCCATACACCAACATATAAGGAGCAATTCCAGTAGTTGCATTCGGTACTTCTCGTAATGCCCACACTGTAAACGGAATTACTTTGTGCCATTGCCTTGGATTGTCAACAATTACATGATGGATCATTTTCTTGAATGTTTGATTCCATCGTTCTACTAATCCAGCTGCCTCTGGATGACCTGGCGTATCAAATCTTGGACTACACCCCATTAAATTCAGAAATTCTCTTGTCAGACTCGCAGTAAAATTTGTTCCTTGGTCACTTGTGATCACTGAAGGTACACCAACGTTCATAAACAACTCCATCAAAGCATCACACACAGCTTTCGCAGTTAATGATTTCAACAGAAACACTGTAGGCCATCTTGTGCAAGAATCGACAATACATAAACAGTACTTGTGACCTGCAGCAGATGCTGGCTCGATTGGTCCTACACAATCCATTGTAATTCTTCTAAAGGCTACATCTTCTCTTGGAATTGGAGTGATAGGAACCCTGTCCATCACCAAACTTCTTGCCTTTAACTGACATTTCTCACATGATTTGCAAAATTTCACTATATCTCTTCTCATCTTTGGCCACGTAAAAGACAACTTTATTCGTTCTCTAGTTTTCTCTTCTCCAAGATGTCCTCCAAATACTGATTCGTGAGCCAACTCCATCACTTTCATTCGTCGCTCTTTTGGTAACACCAATTGATATATCGTTTGCTCTAATATTCGATATCTCTTGTACAGTAAGCCATTTACCACGCAGAATTCAGATTCTTTATCTGGCGCTAAATTCCACCATGCTTTCAATGATTCATCTTGTCTCTGCTGTTCTTCGAATTTCTTTGCGTCTGCAATCTGCATCTGTTGTTCTTCATCTTTCTCATTTTCTTGAAACAAATCTGCTATCTCCACATCACATTCATTATCCTCTTTCGTTTCATTTAGATTACCATTCTTGCATGCAGCCATCTCTTGTTCACTCATCTCTGCTGTTATACCGTCTTGCATTAAACTTTGTTGATCATCGCTTTCGTTTTCCTCTTCACTTGAACTTTCAGTTTCACTTTCCTCTTCGACATCTACCACTTTCTTTCGCTGACTCTGCAATCTCGTCGTTACATTTGCTTGCACATCTCCTTGTATCATTCTCACTTGTGGCACGGCTTTTAATTCTGCAATGATTTCTGGATGCAACAAGAATCTTTCTGTGCTTCCCATTTTTGCAATACTAGCACACATCAATGTCACATACGGTGTAAGTGAACATTTGACTTTATGCGGAATTACCTCTTCTTCCACATCGTTACAACACAGCCTTACATCAACTTTCACCAACTTTGCAGGAATGGCATCTCCTGCCACGCATTGTAAGTTCACTTTTCCAATCTGCTCCACCTTCATGCCTTCCAGTAATTCTTCACTGATCACCGGAACCTCTGCTCCAGAATCAATAAGTGCTTTTACTTTTATTGGTTCTTTTCCTGCTGTTCCACGAATCTCTACCTCGACGTACTGCAATAACACTTTCTTTAATGTTGTACTTTCATCTTTTCCAGCCATTTCTTTCTGCATTCCATTGTGCAATAGAATTTCTTTCTGAATATCAGGTGAAAGGTGACATTTCATCACTGACTTTACTTCAGTTTCATTATTCTGATGTTCTGTGGCTTGACTTTCAGAATTACCAACCACTTGAATTCGATTCACCCTCGAATTTTCTTGTTTTCCATAATTTGAGGCTGTAACAGGAACTGGACAGAATTTCATCAAATGCCTGTCTGATCCGCAGTTGTGACAACGTTTCACCACTGCACCTCGTTGTTCGATGCTTTCTTTTCTTTTATATGGAGTAAACGATGCATTGCCTTCTCTCGCGACAAACCTTGGTGGTGACTTGTTATATACCGGACGTTGTCTGGCCATCATCGACTCTTTATTCTCGTGAACTACCGGATAATTTGGTTTCACTTCTGTACTTCTGAACTGATTTCCTGTTTCTTGATTACTCTTCCAATGAAAACCAAAATTTGGAGTGAACTGTTGATTTCTTTTTACATTGGGTACAAAACCAAAACTTGTCTTATTCGGAATTGCCAAACCAATTCTATTATTCACATGAATGTCCGCTAGGTCTGCCACAACACTAGCTTCGTAACAATCAGTTCCTTCCTTCGACAATACAAACTGTAGTGGACCTGGTGGTAGTGATTCTTTCAACTTATCCGCCACTAACAAATCAAACAGTTTCTCAAAATTCTTATCCACTTTGCGACTTTTCACATAATAGTTCAACAAGTTCTTCAGCCTAGCTGTAAACATTGTATATGTTTCTTCAGCTGTCTTCTTCGCATCAATAAACTTCGATCTGTACTCTCTCGGTGTCAACTTGAATTCTTTTAACAAGTGCTGTTTCACGATCTCATAATCATCTAAATCAGCGAATGACAATCTGTTTAGAACAGTTCTAGCTTTCGGAGTCATCAATGGCAATAGTAACTTCACCCAGAATTGTTCTTGCACGTTGAAACTACGAAACGCATTCTCTACCGTTTCGAAATATAATGGCACCTCCATCATATCGTTTGGCATTTTGGGTAAGACGTGTTTCATGGCATCACCAATTTTCTTTATTTTCGAAACCATCGTTTCACTTTCTTCCTGTTTCCTTTTCTGTTCTTCTCGTTCTTCTTGCCTTCTTTGTTCTTGTGCTTCTCTATTTTGCTTCTCCTCTTTGAGTTGTGCTTCTTTTAATGCTATTTTTTGTTGTTCCAACTTTAAACGTTCTTGTCTTTCCGCTTCCGCCTTCTCCATGCTTTCTTTCTGTAATTTCAGTTCTTCTTGTCTAACCTCTTCTGCTCGCTCCAACTCTGAAATTCGTACTTTTTCCTTTTCTTCTTCACGTAGTCTCTTCTCTTCAATCTGTTGCTGACGTATCTCTTCGTCACTTTTCCGCGCCTTTTCAAATTCAATCATCTGCTCTAATCTTCTCCTTTCAGCATCTTCTCTATCTTTTCTCAATTGCTCTAATTGAATTTCAAATTGCTGCCTTTGCAATTCTTCTTTCTCTCTTTGAAGACGTAATTCTTCCTGTCGTGCATTTTCTGCTTTCTCTTCTTTTTCTCTCTGAAGACGTTCTGCCTTCTCTTCCTTTTCTCTCTGAAGACGTTCTGCCTTCTCTTCCTTTTCTCTCTGAAGACGTAATTCTTCCTGTCGCATTTCTTTCTCTTCTTGTCTTCGTTTCTCCTCTCTTTCTTCTTTCATCATCATCCACTGCATCATCATCTCCATAGACATAAGTCCAGGCGGTTTTTCAATAACCTTTTCCACAACACCGCCGACAGCACCTTCTTCTTCTGCTTCTTCCTTAAGCCAGACTTCAGCTAGCGCTTCTAACATGTCCTCACGTGACATATCTTTCAGTTTCTCTTCTTCAAAACCAGCCTTCAACAAGCGCTGTTTTAATCTTTCAGAAGACATCTTCTTCAGTTCTGCTTGTTTTTTGACACTTAATTTCTCCATCTTACTTCTTTACTTCAGTGCTGTCCTTTCTGGAAAACACCAGTTTTCTTTTGTGTTTGAAGTATTGGGAATTGTTCTTTGTTTGATAACAACCAACTTTTATACCTTTGTCGTTGAGGCTTTCGTTGTCGTAGATTTACCAATGATTTGAATGCGTATTCACCAGTCGACGTTGTTTCGAATCCCAGACGTTGTTTCGAATCCCAGACGTTGTTTCGAATCCCAGACGTTGTTTCGAATCCCAGACGTTGTTTCGAATCCCAGACGTTGTTTCGAATCCCAGACGTTGTTTCGAATCCCACCGCTGTCACCAAATATGTCACCAACTCTTTTCTTTCTTAGTTGTGACCTACCTCAAGAACTTTCCTTATCTCTACATATAAATTGCTCAACGTCTTCTAACTGTTTAAGAATTAAATTGACACAGTTCTTTGAATGTTTCTTTCTTTCTTCAAACACAGTTTAATAACAACAACTCAACTCTTGCATTAAAACAACTGTACTACACTGTATAGTTCAAATTCACTGTCATCAGCAGTTTCTAAGTTTGGCGCGCTAACTGCACGTGTAAAAAGAATCTACCGTCAGCCAATGTTTAGGCTACTTTAGGCCAAGCGCCCACGAGCCGACAGCGCAACTAAGGCCTAAGACTAAAAACGCTTAACAATCGATACACATTATATATATATCAACCTAAAGAACACCTGTGTGCTCATTATATATGCAAAACACTTGTTCACAGTAATCATATTTACTGGTTTTGAATTTTAGTAAGTTCAAAATGTTGGACCTTAAGTGGGTTCATTCCTGTCCAAGCAAGATCATGCGTAGGATTTCAGTTGCTTTTTACTATATTTTTCATTGTATCTAACGTAGTCACTGTAGCAAATGCACCGGGTAAAGTTAATCAGAATGATTCATTTGCGAAGGAAGTGAGTAAAATTAGAATCTTCCACTCCATCAGCATTTTTATTGATGGTTTTGCTTTCAGTGCATCTGATAATTTTTGTGTTTATAAAATTGACCCTGCCAGCTTCTGATATACTCTTCCAGTTCTCCAAAAATCACACACAGCATCTCTGTCACTAAATTCGAATAGCTCTGCAATCATCATCTGTGGATATAATACAGCTATGAGAAAATTGTGGGTTTTTATTGCCCTCATTATTAATGAACTTGTTTAAATACCTAAAGTGAATGATGATTTTGTTTTAAACAGTGAGTGCACTTTTGTGTCACAAATATGCCTTTTGGCTCGTGTGGAAAATTTTCTGATGTTGCAATTTTTTGCTGTGGAATGCAAAGGGTTATTAAGCTTTGTGAGATTATCTGTGTTGTTTGTGTTGTATTTTGCTAGAGAGGTGAATGTTCTGAATGAGCACCACGTTTTCATAGTTCTTCATGGAATTTTCATTGGTGGTGTCTTCTGCGTTTCATTCTTTACATCTGGACGTCACATCCTTCAGTTTCCAATCATTCAGGTTATTTTTCGTATCTCAAATAGTTGAGTTTAACAAAGACAATGAATAAAATTTTTCACAGTTTACTGGTCTTTAAAAATTATTTGAATACCTTATGTTGTATTTATGTTCATATTTGAACTGTTCATTCCCTTAGCAACTTATATGCACGTTGAAAGTGCAGTGTAATCCGTCCTGCGTGTTTTATAGGTTATGTAATGTCCAGTTTGTTTGAGAAACAAACGCTGGACATTGTGGGGCGGTGGTGTAGGGGTATGTTCGGTGCCTTGCAGCCGGAGGGTTGCGGGTTCGAATCCACCTCAAGCCGCCAGCGTAGGAATCCTGGGCAAGTCCTTCACTGAAGCAATTGCTCATGCGCTTCGGGCGTGAAACTCCGATTCAGTGTCCGCGCTGTAGTCGGGAGCGCCTCTGAGTAGAAATCTTGAAGGTGCGCTGTAACAAGTGCTCATACATAAATACATACATACATACATACAAATGTCCCAGATGTTGACTGTGCCAACACAATTGGTCTGAGAAGTTAGCTTTTAGAATCAATCTATTCCAATGGCATCAAGTTATGTAACGATTGAGTCTAATCGATTTTCTATTTTTCTCTACAGCAAACAAAGTTCTTCCAGATCAAGAGCCAGCTATTTGCACTTCTGCGTACATCTGCTAGCCGTACCTTTAAGAACCTGAAGTATTTCTACGTCATCTATTACTTATTTTGTGGTGAGTATTGGAATCTGGAATCGTAAAATACTGAGTTATGAAACTGATCCTGATTTCAGGTTTATCAAATTGGCTGGTAATGTACCGATATGATAACCAGGCATTTGTTTGAGAAGTGCGGGCCAATGTGATCTCGCGACCTTAGAACATACGCAAAATACTTTCTTGGGTGCCAATGCCATGCTTCTTTTGGAGACTTTATGAATTTTTAAGAACGTTGTTATAGGCATGTCTTTCTTTTATGTAGGCCTATACTTATTTTTCTAAATAACTTTCACTCTTAGTTCTTAGGCTACATGCTGCACATGCATCAGTATAATTTCGTGTTTTACCATATTTTTTACTTAATTACTGATTATTTTCGGTCGTTGAAATGACGATGATCAAATTTTTGTCTTACGTTACGAGTAATTTTTGTTTCACTTCGATGTTCAGGTCTGGAACTGCTGCTCGTCATCTTCTTCAACATCTTCGTCTTATTTTGTCGTATGTTTCATCGTTTCTGTCGTGTTTTTCGAAATTTGTCGCCTAATTCTTCTTTAGGCTATCGTTTCTTCGACGACTGCTCCCTCCGGCAGAAACTAATGGAATGTGTCCGCACCATGATGGTCCATGAGAGAACAAAGGAAAATTGCGTCATTACGATTATGACATAATTGGCGAATTATATAAAAAGGCAATCGCAATGGGTGTAGTAATCTAAGTGCCAACTTCAATGGCGCTAAGCCACTTATATATATTCTAAGCTGCTTATTCCCTATTAGGCCTACAATGTCGGTCTTACATCAGATTAAATTGTAGACCTATATATAGAGTAGGCTAGGCAGTATTTAAATTACGAGCAAAATTTAGCCTCAGACGGAAAAACTCGATTCGTAAACTTTGGTTTATTACAATTTGTTTCAAACTGAGTTCCGTTTCCAGTTGCATTCCTGTTAAGAAACGGTGTACTTTAACCGAAGCAACCCAAGCTGATGTTCAATGTAGTGGCGCTATAGAAGTTTAGGGTCAGCTTAAACGGGCGAGTCTCATAAGACAAGGGGCAAGGATTCTATTTGGCTTTGGGGCAAGGATTCTATTTGGCGCTGGGGCAAGGATTCTATTTGGCTCTGGGCAGGGCTTTTTTTAATTTTTAGAACTGCATAACCTCTTTAAAAAGTTGACGACGGGGGTAGTCACGAAAAAAGTTGACGACAGGGGGTAGTAACGACACTTTTCCTCAATTTTTCACTCACAAAATTGCTTTTACAGTTGCACAAATTGATTTACAACTGCACATTTTGTGTAGAACTGCACGCTAAAAAGCCCTGGCTCTGGGGCAAGGATTCTATATGGCGCTGGGGTCCGTTGACTTGGCCTACGTGTACACAACACACAGTCCAACCCCTTCCCTTTTATCCCCTCCCTGTGATTTTCCACTTTTTTTTGGGGGGGGGGCTGAGCCGCAGTTAAGTGGGGTCAAAGAACGTTCAGGACGTTTCCTTGAAGAGATGCAACACTATAAAGTTCTGTTTCTGGGTCCTCCTACTCTGCCTCTTCCGTGGACCGAACCAGGTTGATCCCATTACGGGCCACAATCGTTCCCTTGCTGTGGACTTTCTCTTCACTACCATTCTACATCTCGCGACTCTGGAACTATTGCCATTAATATCAAACACGAAGTTTCCTGGGTTCCGGAGACACGGAATACTTATGATGTGTCCCTGCATCGTTCTTCCCTATGCACCTGCACATTGTCCGTGTTTTTCCACTAATGATCACATGCCTCTTGCTCAGTTTCCATGTGTAGCACTTTCAGCCTCACACATGATAAGTTGTCATGCAACACAATTGACGGAGCAAGTTTTCCATCCTTTGTGTTGGCAACTATCGACCAACACAGCGATAAACTCTACTTTGGAAGATACCAGTAAGGGTCTCAATGGAACTGACAATGAAGGTCCTCGCTCTGTAATGTTCGCTATCTACACACAGACCGTTGTCCCGGCCTACTCACAAGGGCTGATCCCGCACTTCAGTCAGTTCTCTGAGCATAAGCACAAGGTGTCAAGTGATACTTGCTCCTAAGCAAACCCCACATTCTAAAATCACAATAAAAATTGCTTCTTGAGAAGCGGATAGCATGGGCATACCCTGGAGGAAAGCAACCTTCAGACATAGAGAGGTTGACAAAAGAAAGAATGATAGGGTCTAAAACATCAAGTCACTCCTTAAAAAGAACGGTTGGAAACAGGTGCAGAGCATGTAATGATGTAATGCGATTGTGAATTTTAGACACATGGAAGAAGGTGCTGACATTAGCAGTATCCAGTCTGATTAATAATAAGCACAAAGAAAGACAATTGGAAGCATTTTAGTATTTATATCATGCTTCATCATAGTTTACCAAGGTAAAATATAAAGCAGATTTTTTTACCAATAAAAATTATTTCACATTGCTCTCAACAATCACTGCAGCAATAAAGATCAATGCCATATGCACACTGGAGGAGAAAGTTTATCTGAAAAGCAGCCTATGAGTCGACTAAAAAATTATGGCTAAGTTTTAATTTTCTGCCTATCTCAGAGTCACTGCTTTCTGTAGTTTAGTCCATCCAGCTCTACAAGTAGCCATTTCATTGGCCAGAGATAGTTATACATATTTATCAAAAGCAGACAGACACTGTCATGTTGACATGCTGCCAATTAATCCTGTCAAATAATTTAAAAGTTTTACTAAAAGTAAAAGTTAAATTTCATAAAACAATTTCCGGACAATTCTCTCGACTCGACCAAATCCACGACTTGAGGATTCTTTCGTTGTACTCACTGCGCAGAATATATCAAGGCATCTCTTGAATCTGAACCGTAACGATAATCAATATTAAACTCCTAAACATTTGATAAAGAAACAATGCCAAATATTTGCCTGCAATATTTCACAAACAATATATATGCAAGTCATGGAAACAGTCAAATTGAACATCGAAAGAGGCAAATTGAATACTGCACAAAAGTTAAAAAAGGACCACGGGAAACAGACACGTAACAGTATTCAGCACAGCGTAGGTTTCAACGAATGACTAATATGAATCACTTCAGACAAACTCTATTACAAATTCCTTCAGCCTACTGCGTTATATGTATGTCACCAAAATAATTTAGAAATACTGTAGAGAAGTAACTTTTCCTGGTGAACAGAATTTCCCTCACGTATACAACTGTTGGCTTAACAACAACGACAACAATGCAGAGTACATCAAGTTCCGTTCAAATCTTCACATCCAATCTCGTATAACATGGAAGGGACATATCACAATTTCTGCAATCATGAGAACTCAATCCAGCATATCCTGTTCCTTAGACACTGAATTAATGTTCAACGCCTGCAATGAAACCAGATCCAATTACTGTCAGCTACTAATTGCATAGAAACAGAAGCGGTCGGCTGGCTAGAGTAGGATGGCGCTGTAGTGTTGGCGATCAAGCAGCATCTTCAACGACTGACCTGCAAGAAACAACCAATCTCTCATTCAGAAACTTATCAGAAAGACCAAGTTGGACACAACTTCCTCATACATCAAAAACAAACAGCATGTTCTTAATTTAAACTTTCATCAAAAATATTTATAGGCTCCAGCCTATAATAACGACCAAATTTTCAGTGTCGACAGAGAGATATTTTCAAAGAGGTCATAATTAAAGACAATGACAGTAAACTTTGGTAGTTAATAATCTTTGTATTTGTATTATTCTTTAAGCAGTTCGATTGTGGCAAATAAAGTTTATATATTTAACGAATTTCACATCTAACATTTGTTTGAAGAATTTGCTATAAATATCATACAAATTGTGTTTCATAACAAAGATTTAAAGGATGGCTCACCAAAAAATTAGGGCACACAAACAATTTATAAAGTCCAATACTGAAATAACATAACACAACACATGATGATGAAAATGGAGCCACTCTACCTCTGAGAACAGCTTCGTTGGTCAGGACGTTCACAAGCTGATTATGGACTTGAGGTACAGTAAAACGACGACGAAGAGAATCACAGAGTTTGTTTCCAGGATGCCACTGCTTTGTTCTACAACATTAGTTATCTATTTTTTATGCGATGAATAAATAGAGTTACAAATACAATGTCACATCTATGCATGTTTTGCATTTTACAGCAACAATGTCAGTCTTTGTAAATTTGCTTTTTCCCTCCTGAGCTGAACCTGCGCTACTGCACACATTCCATTAATCAGCAATTCACACAATGGCTCAGAAGCACATGATTGTGTAAACTCTAGAATATGAAGACCGATAGATGGCGAGATGGCAGTGTCAACCCATTAGAGGCCATCAAAGGCTTGAACAGGATCAATCCATAAAACACTATTGCAGGTTTTAAGGAGGCAGAAATAATGGAAAGCAGCTGATATAAAAGTGAAAAATTAACAGTGTTTCTAATTAGAAATACATTTTCACTTTGCCAGAAACATAATTCTTCTGGTATTAAATTACAATCACATTTGCCCATAATCACACACAAATGTGGGCTTTCAAGATAATTTGACAAAATTATCTGATAGCAAGCTACAGTGCAAAGTTCCTTCACATCAAACATCCTACCACTGGTATGTCTTTCAGCATCCTAGCCACAGTAAGAACTAACAGAACATCACACACAACTGTATTTCAAACATGGCCCTATTAACCCACGGTCCATTAATGCGTGGTTGCGGTAGTTTTGTCTACCGATGACTGCCCACAAACAGGTCCGCACTGTACCATGTTGTAAAATAACAACAATGCAACAGAAATCATTTTCATCAACTAAAGAACTCACTACCAAGTCAATCTTCTTCTTCTTCATGTTCTCTGCCCTCAGGCAGGTTCATATGTCCAACGACGCCATTTTTCTCTGTTCTCTGCTTCTCTTTTCAGTCCGCTGTATCCCTCCTCTGCCAACATCCAGTCCAGTAGCATTGTTCTTGGCCTACCTCTCATCTTTTTCCCCTCCATTCTTCCCTCAATGATGTCTCTTAGTAGGGTGTCGCTCCTTAAGATGTGTCCTATCCATTTCTTCTGCCGCTCCCGTATAGTGCCTATCAGTGATCTTCTTTCTTCCACCAGCTGTAAGATTTCCTCATTCGTTCTTCGCTCCACCCAGCTGATTTTCTCCATTCTGCGCCATATCCACATCTCAAAGGCCTCCAGTCGTTTTATGTCTTCTTGCCTCATTGTCCATGTCTCAGAGCCATATAGGACAACACTCCACACTAATGTCTTTACCATTCTCTTCTTCAGCTTCCTGTTTAGACCGCCTCTGAGGAGCTCCCCTCTTTTGTAGAATGCATCTTTTCCCATAGCTATTCTTCTTTTCACTTCCACATGGCACCTTGCATCCTCTGTAACCACACTTCCCAGATAGCAGAACTTCTTCACCTGTTCTATTTCTTCCCCATTTAATGTGATGTTTATTGTTTCTTCCCCTCTCTTACTCATCTTCATGACCTTTGTTTTCTTTATGTTTATTTTCATGTCATAGTCCATTGATATGCTGTTTAAGCGGTCCATCATTAGTTGTAGACCTTCCTGACTGCCTGCCATCATCGCTTGATCGTCTGCAAATCTCAATGCTTTCACCATTTTCCCACCCACTTTTACCCCCTCTTCCATTTCCTCCAACGTTTCTCTAACAATTTCTTCTATGTAGATGTTGAATAGAATTGGTGATAGTGGGCATCCTTGCCTCACTCCTCTTCCTATTTTTCCGGGTTCTGAGTATTCTCCATCGATTCTTATCTTTACTCTTTGTCCCATGTATAGATTGCCTATCAGTCTTCTTTCTCTCCAGTCCACTCCTATTCGTCTCAGTATTCTCATCAATTTCTTCCAGTCCACTCTGTCAAAAGCTTTTTCATAGTCGACGAAACAGATGTATATGTCCTGTCCATGCTGGATGCTTCTTTCCGCTATTACTCTTAGCGCTGCCACTGCATCTCTTGTCCCTCTTCCCTAATATATGTCTAATATGTCTACCAAGTCAATCAGAAACAAATAATCTAATCTTGAGATCAGCAAAGCCATAGTTGTAATCTCCAACTCACCGAAACAGCTCTGCCTGGTTGACTTCAACCAAATCACCAACATCTAATGTGTTGTACAACCCTACCACAGAAAAATGATATAACAAAAAAATCTTCTCATTAAAAATAAATAAAATCATCACTAAGTCTGAAACACTAACAAACATCCTAGACGCATCCTAGAAGTAGCTAAAGCATCTTAGAAGTAGCTAAAATTATCCTAGAAGTAGCTAAAGCCTAGTAGCTAAAGAAGTAGCTTTTTGCTACTGGTGATGCTATATAAATTGCCATATTTACATATCAAGCCAGAATAAGATATGGGTAACAATGGTGCCATCAACTGACTATGAAATAGCACTGAGAAACAATTACTGGCCACTTCAGCATCAAAAACTGAATGACCAGCACCTTTGTTCCTCATGCATGAATTTTAGTCAGCATCAACACATCAGGTAATGTTAGCATCTTTGCTGCACTCGTTAACCTTTAAAGTTTCACTTTTTGGGCTTTTGGAAATCTCAGCTGAAGTAAACACATCTAATCTACTAGTAATCTAATGACTATATTACCACACAACCACCAGACCACAAAACATAACTGTTTAAAACCAAGTGCACTCGAGGGCATAAACAACATGTCTGAAATAATTAGGCATATTTTAATCACTACCCACGAAGTAAAAGAGACAAACGTTGAAAACAGTTTTACAGTATCTAGTAAATCTAAGATTCAATGTGAATGCTAACAATTAAGGGCAAGCTCTAAATGAAACTGATTATAGAAAAACTACCTGTCTGCAGATTCCACACAAGTTTGAAACCAGTCTGATAAAGTTTTGGCACAGTCCTTTAACAAAAGGTATTCATAAGCTAATGAAAAATCTTTGGCAGCATGACACTAAACACTTTAACAAACGGTTGACTCATGTTTAAGTACAAGTTAAATAATGCATGATTTAGACACAATGCACTGGCCATTTAAAAAATACACATTTCGATTGAACTTAGAAAAGATGATGACAGTAGATAAACTGATAAAAGGCCACATAAAATACCACTAGCCATATTAATGTTGTTTGTTGTGGTGACCCTCTATACAGGCACTAAGACAACACAGTACCTGTAAAGTGGTAACTCTGGCAACAGCTTGAAAAGAGACCTGCAATTTTAGCGAGATTGAGCATGCAAGAGAGAGAGAGAGAGAGAGAGAGAGAGAGAGAGAGAGAGAGAGAGACAGACAGACAGACAGACAGACAGACAGACAGACAGAGACAGAGAGACAGAGACAGACAGACAGAGAGAGAGACAGACAGACACAGAGAGAGAGACAGAGAGAGATGATCTGAATAGTTACCTGGATGTTCCGTGAACATGCTGTGAGTGGCTGTCTTTTGGAGGACGGGCTCTTATCAGTACAAACACAATCGCTACCACTTCACCACTCTCAGGACAAACCTTTAAAAATCAAATTGATAAAACAGTCAGTAAAGGGGGTTTCTGCAAGAACAGATCATGAACCCAATAGCCTAACTATTGTTCTACCACGAGAAAGAGCTTCTGCTTGTACAGAAGCAGTTGGAACATTCCATGGTAGGTATAGAGGAGGTTGCTAACTGGTAGCCAAGTATGAAAGGCTGTACTTCAGTGAAAAAATTACTTCTGATGACCGTTTAAAGCCATCAAGGAATGCCCCAAGTAAAATGGAGTCATGGCTTGATTATATTTGTATAAATGCCCTTTTGTAAGACTACCAATAAAATTTGTACAAAACAGAGCTAATTGACAGTACTGTGGCAAGGGGAAGCTACCACCTAAGTGACACCCATAAAAGTCATCAAATACAGGCTGGTGAAAAACCACCTCCAATCATGTTGAGTTGGACTACAAGAACCTGTAATCAATCATTTATCAACTAGGCCTACCAATTTCTAGTGAAAGTAGTATAAGGTACTAAGGGAGTAAGGGGCATGGTCATGTGGATAAAGCTAGTACAAAAGTCTGAGCTATAGAGTATCAAATAAAACATGCCAACAAAACTGAGCTCATTACCCTCTACGATGAACAATACTCATATGGAAGTTCAGAGATTTCAGAGTTAAATTATAGACTATGCAGTTGTTACCTACAAGGACAATAATCACAAGGAAGTTAAAATTTCAAAGTTAAACGAACAGACTATGCAGTAGTTACCTCAACAATCTGAACATCATAGTCTGTGAAGGCCAGATATCGGCTTCCCCATTCTGCATACATTTTGACGGCCTCTCCCAGGTAGTGTTCGATGTCTAGCGTCAACTGCTTCACGGCAACACAAGGCTGCTCATTAAGAATAACATTCATCCTGTAGCTTCGATCTCACCATTTTTTCTCTCTACCATAACCAATGATTTCTAACTAAAAGAACAGACCTATGTGTGAATTTTGTTCTAGGTAGTAATGATTAATTTCAAAATTCCTGTTCCCTTGTTTTCTTATTATCACTTTTGACAAGTACTTGTACAAATCATCACGTTACCATTTATAACGAAATGTGGTTCACAAAGAAATTTTTTTGGGAAAACCTTGAAACAGGAAATGGATGCATTTATGCATGTAAGTTGGGAATCAAAGCCACCATTTCATTCATTCACTCATTCATTCAGAGCATTCATATAGCGCCTCTTCAAGAAGCTACTCAGAAGCGCTCCCGGCCCAGCCACGACTAAAGAAAAAAGACTTGAGGGACTTGAAGAACCATGCCGGTTGGCTCACAGGTAAAGAGCGGAGCTTAAACGGGAGGTCATTCCAGGTGGAAGGTCCCACAACCGAAAAAGCACGGCGCTGCTTAACAGCCAAGCGTGCCCGTGGAACTAGGAGCTCACCCTCGTCGTAGAACGAAGTGCCCGACGCGCTGCAACGTCGGACACTGGGCGGCAAAGATCACGCAAGTAAGATGGAGCACAGCCAAGAACGCAGCGAGAAACCACAGCAGCAGTGCGGTATGAGATCCGCTGAGAGATAGGCAGCCAGTGCAACACATCACGTATGTATGCAGAGACAGGAGAGAACTTAGGTAGTCGTCCAATGAGACGAGCAGCCGAGCGTAGAACTCGATCTAGTCACCCCAGAACCCTAAGAGGAAGGCCAGCAAGTAGGGGAGCAACAGTTGTCAATTCGACTGGTAACAAAGGCGTGAACAAGGACCACGACCGCATCATGAGAAAGAGAGCGAGAGACCACTCGAAGCTGACGAAGCTGATAATAACAACTCCGTGCAACCAGGTTCACATGTTGAGACAAAGTAAGCTCAGAGTCAAGAGTAAGCCCCAGATCACGAACTGTGACGGAAAAGGTTATGTGAGGAAAGAGCAAGGTAAGTTGGGAAAAGTTGATACCCTGAAGTTGCCTACGGCCACCCAGCCAAATAAGTTGTGTTTTAGAGGGATTTAAGAGTAGCCAATTGGAGGCCATCCAAGAAGAGACCACTCGAAGCTGACGAAGCTGATAATAACAACTCCGTGCAACCAGGTTCACATGTTGAGACAAAGTAAGCTCAGAGTCAAGAGTAAGCCCCAGATCACGAACTGTGACGGAAAAGGTTATGTGAGGAAAGAGCAAGGTAAGTTGGGAAAAGTCGATACCCTGAAGTTGCCTACGGCCACCCAGCCAAATAAGTTGTGTTTTAGAGGGATTTAAGAGTAGCCAATTGGAGGCCATCCAAGAAGAGAGGACATCCATAGTCAGACACATCTGTCAACAGAATCAGGCTGAAGTATCTTAAGATATCCACATCCGAGAGATCGTCTTGAATACCCATGCGACTAATGAACTAACGGCCTGACTTTTAAAGATTGCCGATTACTGAACCCAAATTAAAGGTAGTCTCGATATTAAGGTCCCTGCCTTCTGAGCATGTATCCGGTAAATTAATTTTTCTAACTTTGTGAGAGTTTTCCCAGTCACAATTTATAACAAAATGACTTTACAACAAGGTCTACATTAACCTTCAGCTGAGCACTAAGTTCTACCATAAAAGCAAAATGCTTAGTCATTATTTGCATGCTCCAGTTTAGTCTTAACTAACATATGGCTATTCCTTAACAAACTTATTCTTCACAACAGAGTCACATATAAAGAAATTTTCGATCATTTTGCCAGAAACACAAAATTTTGATGAAAGTCAATCAAGTTCTGCTCACTAAAGACCTGATCTTATTAAGTGAATGAAAGCTATTGTACGCATATACATTTAATTCTGTAAATTAAAACTGTTCAAAGGTAAATATGTGTCAGCTTACCATTTGTGGTATGTAACCTTGCTTGGAAACAAGTCTCATAGTAGCATAGTTAGCACCATGAATTTCAAGAGGCAACAGACTATGATAAGCCAAGTTAAGATCATCTGTCAAAGGAAAAACCCAACCACAAGTTAAAAATAGCGGTAAATGTTTCTACAAAAGTATGGGTGAAAGATAAGGCTTTTGCATAATATGGTCAACTTTTAGCGGGTCAAGCGAAAGAATAGACTGAATTACAACTGCTTATTGTAGACTTCAAGAAAGCTTTTGACTCAATTACACTCCACTTAATGATACATGATCACATAGAATACATACAAGACTGGTGTAGATTCTCCAATATATGGGCAACTACTTAAAGCAGTGGTAAAGAAGGGTCAAGAATTAGGAATGTGGTAGGAATTCACAGTTGAGACACAATAATTAGACTCAAGCCTTCGAAACTAAACTTTTGGATACACGATAAATAAATGATGAATAATTTCAGAAACATCAGTTCTATGTTAGGAATTAAGCATACAACCAGAATAAGTCCTCACAGAGTATATCACATGGTGACATGAACACCTATGGCTTGACTACAGCAGCACATGACAGAGAAGCGTAGAAATGATTGTGCGTACAGTAGAGAACTTCAGGCTCTCACCCCATGAAACTGTTATACATAATCTGTATTTGGGAGTCCCATCGAGAACCGCCTTTTAATGAGGTCGTAATACAATGAGGTCATTTTATCAAACAAGACCAGAATCCATATATCAAACTGTGCTACATCACAAACAATGGAGCTTGTTATAAAACGTTTCTGAATCTATAAGCATGCATTACTCACTGCATTACTCACTGTTAGGCAACATGAAACGTGGCTTAATTTCGTTTAAATTTCGACTGTAAGTGGGATAAAGACAGTTGAATCGCTTCCAGCTTCGATAACAAATCAGACTGCCGATTCAATTCCAAAAAAAAAGAGTCACTGGTTCCCAGAATCCGATCATCGAAAACTAAGTTAGTATTTCTATATATAAAGGTACATGTCTATCAGTTATTTCCAAAATCATATCAAACCGGTGAGTGGTCTTACCTTCAAAATCAACAGGTGATTCGGGTCGTTGATTCCCAGGGCATTCGATATAGCGCCGAACAGAATAGGTAAAGCACTGGGATTCATTCTGTAGAATGATAGGGCTGCTAATGCATGAACTACAGGTGCTGCTGCCTCCCTGATCAAATTTCCCAAAGCCTGGCGACAGTGCCATACCCCGTCCAATACCAATAACGTCTGGAGACAGAATTGAAATTCCCGATAAAAGTCTAGGCTGTGACGACACAGTAGAAGCCCACGAAGACTGAAGTCGCGGAATTAAACTTGGCTTGCCGAAGATTTTGTTTTGTTCCTCAGAGTCAGTAACTGTCTGGAAGTCAAGAAGACCGTCTATTTCGTCAGAATTACAGTTTGTCTGCGCAGCCTGATGAAAAGTCGTCAGAGACAATGTCGTACGGACCGACCTGACAGCCTGCCGGGATCCAGGGGCATCAAGAACAAATGGCACTTCGGGAAAATCACTCGTGTCGTCGTCTTTTTTCGGCGTACCACCCTCAAAGTTGTAGACATCGAGCGACGTCTTATGCAGCAAACGGTTGTTTGAATTCGTCTCATGACGTGCGTTAGATGTCGTGTCGTGTCGGCTGCCGTGGACTACGGTAGTCTCAAGCAGGCGGCCCAGCATTCGATCAGAATTATCGGAGATATTTGGGGGACTTCCCAGCTGTCTGTTCAACAGGTTTTCCTTTCCTGTTGACAGATGTTTGTCCCTCGAATAGGGTTCAGGCACGTGGGAGCTGGATGTGTTCGTAGTGTCCTTTGGCATCGGGTGACTGCGTTGAACCGCACTGTGAGAAGGGCTTGGCAGGCTGCACGGAAAACAGGATGCGGAAAGGGGACTGGAATCCATCCCCGGATCATCTTCAAGTGTCTTCTCCTGACATTCGCCGTCAGTGCTCGCAGTGCTGCTCGCCGAGCTGAGATACGACTCGCTTCGTACTACTCGCGGGGAGAACAGATTGACACCATTCACGCCGTGATTGTCTTCTATATGAACACTAAGCGCCACAAGTGAGTCACCTGTGTTTACTAAAACGACACCATCCAGTTTAAGAAAGACTTTGGGCGTGAAGACTGGATACGGAGGAGCAAGTTCATACTTTGTGTGAACTGCAAAGGCATGGGCCAAACATCGAGGTGGGTTGTCAAAGCTGTAACCGGTATCTACAAGACAAAATCATATAGTACAACCTTATAAAAAAACTTAACACAAGCATAACTACCTACAGTACCAGCCTTAGACACAGACAAAGCTGGGGTGCCAAAATCACGGGGCACCAGTATGTGTTTTAACAGTTTTATGTTTTTAACTTTTTTAGCTATTTTTTCAATGACAATGATTAGTTTCATTTGAATTCTAAACTTTAGCTTATGGAACAAATTTAAACTAATTCTTGATTTCAAGTAATTCAATTTACAACACCGTACAAATTTTATTTTAGCCATTAAAATTTAGTTATTTCATGCCAGTGTGTACGGTACTCTGTGTCTGTAATAATAAATAACTCAGTTGAGGGCGCCAAATGTATGCTTTGCCTGGGGTGCCATTTGGGATAGAGTCGGCCCTGATTACCTACCTTCAACTCTTAGTCTCTGGATACGATCCTCCCCACAGCCCGCACTCTTTTGGTTCAGGTCTTTCGACAAAGCCACAATGCAGAACTGTTGTGGGCCCTTATCCATTTCATGCCACTGCCCCAGGGAATGCAACTGACTACCACTGTTCCATTCGTTGCTGTCTCATCTCTGTGAATGTTTCTTGTCCTCCCTTCTTTCACTTTCTGACTTTTCTTCAGAATTCCAAAAAAAAATCAAAGTCCCTAGTTTCTTCCCATTTTCAAATTGTAATTACGACTGCATACTGTCTTAATCCAGCTAGTTAATGCTTGCGTTTCTAGTAGTCTCAACTATTGTAACTCATTTCTCATTGTAATTGTAATTGTAATTGAACATTTGTATAGTGCCACTCAGAGATTCGCGCTCCCGACCCAGGGCTCTAACAAATAAGATAGTCTTCAGGCGTTTCTGAAACAGAGGAAGAGAAAGGCTGAGGAGCTGAAGACGTATCAATATCTAGAGTCTCATTATCTAGTGTCATTGGTGTCAATATCACTAAGGCAAATCTGCATAACTACAAATGGTTCAAAACTCTCTTCCCAGGGCTATAATAACAAAGACCCACAAATATCAGCACATTACACCCATATTGCACTCGTTGTACTGGCTGCCCATTAAGCAAAGAACCCATTTCAAAATCTGCCATACAGTTCACAAAGTGCTACATTTTAACCAATTGACCTACGTCTGTTCCATCTTCACCCTGACTCCTGGTGTTATTGATCTACCTGATTTTGACCTGGCTAGAAGCAACCAACCACTGAAGTCTTGGGTTAATGGTAACGACACTATAGAATTTATTGGAATTAGGTTATATCCAATAAAAAAAACATTTCTGCTTGCATAGACTTAAGCACGTCTTACCATGCTGTGAGTGAAGCATGATGACCTGAGTACAGTCATCACATGGACCAATTGGAGGAGTTGCTGTTATCGTTAGGTAACACTGACACTTCTCCTCATTATCGCATGGATTACTATTGAATAAAAATTCAAACACAGAAAGGTGAGTAACTGAAGTCAGGCAAGTAAAAAATCAATAAGCAACAATAAATCCGTGTCTCAAGCTCTGTGAACTATCTGCCACATATAAGCCGAAGTGCCTAAATGTGGAGAAGTAGTTACAAAATAGCTCACTGTGTCAGGAACTCTGCCTAAGGACCAAGCTATACAACCAGAGAATCATTCTTCTTTTTATGAGGGCAAAGGCAGCCGCTGGGACTGCAAGAACTATTGCAAAATTACCCTGTCACCAGTGCTTGGTGTTTGATGAATTTCTGCAGTCAAGGGTTAGGCAATACTTGCTTCAGGCAGTCGAGATCATGGAGTACACCAGCTTCATATTGGGGAAACCAAAAACTGGTTTATTTCCTCTAAATGGTTTTATTTAAACTAGAAGTGTCTTGACAACTGCTGTGGATTGCTGCTGTTGCCCTGAAGGCAGACTTTGACTCAGCGGTTGTACCACCATCTGGAGAGTATTCCCGTCTCAAGCAACACTAAAGAAGATAGTCAGCCTGAAGAGGAAAAATATAAACATTTTGGGATTAACATCATTGTACTTATCCAATATCCACGACATACTGAGAAGTGCATTGGGTACAGAAGTTGCACTTTGCCAAATCTTGGACACCCCTACTGATTCCCTCTAACTGTAATGTTTTTCACCTACAACCACGTGTCACGCCTACCTGTGAAAGCGAACTGCCTTACCTGTAGCCATGGATGACCACCTTAGAGTCAACAGTTGGCCATTCACAAACAGTTAAGAAGAGTTCTTGCTGAATTCCTTCCTCTCCAAACAGACGGACTTCCGACACCTAGAGACACATGTAAACAAGAGAAAAATGTATCAGACACACAGCTGAAACCTAAGACAACTTAGAGCAGTGGTTCTTAATGTAGTGAGGGATCTCAGGACCAGCACCGGTTCTCGTGACCTCTTGTTCAACGGTCTGCCAAATGGTCTTTTAAAACAAATAATGTTCAAATTACCTGTAAACATTAACAATTAATGTGGAAATAAGTGTAGATTACCATAAACCCAAATGAAATTCCCATACTTTATATATCGGTAATGATTCCCAAAGTCACGAGTCTGCATCTGCTATTTCAACAGAATTTGACCAAGTAGCAGTGTATTTAATAATTATATAGCTCATTTTGCAATATAAAGTACTTGGGTTTTACAACCCAACATAGGAGCCTGAACTTTAGAGTGTATTTAACAGGTGTTGGACATTTCAAAAGTTCTACAAATGCATCACTATATGCCAATGCATCCAATTGTGTTGCTTTTTTTAATTGCCACTTTTGTCACATTGTCTTATTTGTAAGACAGTGTGAGCATGGGTTGGCTGAAGTTGTACAGAAGCACTGCATTGGTGGAAACTTTAGGAATGTCCACATCTGTGGAGTAGCAAAACTTTTGGAATGGCCAATGATTTCGCTGTGTCAGAAGCTATGGAAACAACCCATGCTGATTCAATACTAAGTGACATAGACCAATCGAATCCAGTCAGATATAAAGTGTCAAAAAGATTAAGTACCAAAAATGAGAGCAATTACTTTTACTTTGTGCATGTAGCCGATTATCAATCAGTCAACCATTTACTGATCCAGTTCCATACAATTACAGTGCTGAAAATGATAGCTGCATATACAAACAATTAAAGAAATAAAGTAGCACTTTGAGTTAACAAATACATAGTTAAGTCAGGAACAATAGAAGGGTTGGGGTCCTGTGGATAGGGCCCAGATAATGTGATTGTAAATGGTAAGTAGTGTAGGTAGTTCAGTTTTGGTGGAAAGGTTTTTACTGTATGTGGAAAGTCATAGCATAACAACCATGTAAACTGAAGTTGCACTTTAATCCTAAGGAACTTCTGAAATATTATTATAAATCACCATTGACTGTAAGCCTTGTAACTTGCTGAAATACACATGTTGATACTCGTTTTTGTAAAAAAAATGAAGTGATCTGTAAACATTGAACAATTCTCACTTAATATTCAGTGTTATCGTACATAAAATCACACAACACTCTTACTTTTCTAAGTCTTTTGTATGGCACAAAATGCCACCACTGCAGGCGATAGACATAAACGGGATAAGCAGTTTGTTCATCTTGTTCTACGTGCAACGTGTATGACAGAACAAACTGCCCGCTCTTAGAGAAACCCAGAAAGACATGCCTACAAAAAATAGCATACATCATCACAACCTCATGACCAGCTGTTTCTTAGTTCAGGTACAATCCATTGTTCTATTTAAATAAATAACATTCTGTTTCATTACAGTGGCTCTCTATCAGGTCTTGCAGATTCAGATTGTAGGCCTACACAAATGACATCTTAGGCTCTAATAACTTCTTAGTATCCACAGTATATGCATGGCATTTCATGCACATGATATGCTACCTTGGCCAAGTATTCAAAACCTTTGACACTTTAACGACGAGCTCTGAAATGGTTTCCCAGATGCTTTTAGTACAATCTTGTCGTTGGTGTCCTGAATTAATTAACTGATTCCAATTTCCGCAGCTTCAATTTAATTGAACTTGTTACATGAAACTCATATAAGCTGAAACATTGTAGAAAGTAGATGAGAAACAACGAACCCTTCTCGTAGAATTGATTCATGTACAAGGCTCCTTAAACTAAAACACAGTCGACCTGGAAGTTTCTGAAAGACTTGGGTGAAGACTGAAAGACGATGATGCCTGTGTATGCCACCGAGCTATAAATCAGAAACCATAGACTGAACATCAAAGGACAAGCAAGCTCAAAACATTTATGCAGTACAGCTGCATGACTGCTCTTCTGGATGCTGATCTGATTGTGGCTTGGCTTTCGAGAGCCATCGCTTGATGCCTTATGCATTAGACACCAGTGATATAAAAATTACTAAATGACCACTTCAGAGGTCACAAGAGACTGATGACCAAACATATGATTCTGTTTCCCCTCAACACACACTGAAAACTAAATATGGTTCCTTCAGCTCATATATGTGATACAAAGTTTACAATTACAATGCTGCGCTCGTGAATAATCTTGTGCCCTACGTTTGCCTTTTCAGTAATGCTTTAGAAATTTAGAATAGACGATTATTGTCAGAAGTATGCCAATGATCGGGATCTACCTGAACGCATGAATGTGATGAAAATGCTATATCGACCCATTTCCCGAAACAACTCTCCTACCAAGCAGAGGAAATCCCCATTTTTAACCAGGGCATAGCTAGGGCAATCATACAAGTAACCAGTGCAGGGGTGATTTATGCCCCAAATAAATTCTTGGCAGGGCAAAAATTCTGGCAGTCTTGTGTCAGGGCAACGACCAGGGCAAAGCCGTTTTTAACAGGTATCTCCTCTGCTGTAGCGCCGCCACTGCTACCAAGCGTTCGAAATCCCAAAAAAACCTAGTATGGAATAGGTGGAATAGTCGGCCAATTTCCTGAATAGCATATTCAGAAAACATCCAGAAAATCTACATTTGCTGAAATAATTTTGTTTTCACTTAGAAAATAGATTTCGGGTATATGATGGAAATTCAGTTTCGGGGATCGGGGTTTCGAGGATTCGCAACGCACCCGAATGATCGGCAACCAAACCATTTAGCAAAATGCAACTTAAAACTTATTTGAAACACTGGCCTCTCTGTATTGTAGTCTGCTCAGCGGATTTTTTGGAAGATGAGAAGCTATTTTCCCTTTAATTGGATATTTCTGTCTACAGAACAATTTACAACTTTTACTATCCACAGCCGCCATTTTCATAACATAAAAATCAGACACGTTTTTTGGTCTCTTTCAACAGTCGGTGTCTTCAACTTCTGCAGTCTCTGCTGTATACATTCATTGTTCTTCCTCGTAGAAACGAACGGATATAAATAATTATTCTACCACAGATACGCAGTTTTAGTAGATGGAGTGTGTAAAACTGCATGAAACTAATTTGTAGTGTGTATGTCTCTCTTTATATAACTGCCTGCCTGCCTGCCTGTCTGTTTGTCTGTCTGTCTAAGACCCTGAACATAATTATGCTGATATATCTATTTTTTATACACGATGAGAGCCTATAATAGTTAGCCAACAGCTCTGCCCAACGTAATATTTATCTTGAATAGAAAAGCAAAAGAAGTTCTATTCTCTTCATGCTGAAAGTAAATGGCGTAAATTTAATGGGTACTGCAATAAAATATAGAAATTCAGTCTGTGCTTAGCCAAATATAGCTCATCCTCGGTTGAATGAACGAAATCTTATAACGGGTTGACCAAACTAATCAATTATAGAAAACATAGCAGGCGTTTGGAAGCTCGCAAAGATTTCATTTCTCGTGGCAAGTCTGACACAACCTGATAAAAGAGCATCCCTGGATGCCTCGGGTTGTCAACATCGGTGATCGTGTAATAATGGCAAAAGGTGAAGATTTTGACTTGAAATTTGCTAATTAAAACGTATCTCTGCATTTTTGAATTCTTTTGGAGTAGATTACATCGATGTTAAAAGATATGATAACTCGTGTAAACTTGTGAGAGCTCTACGCAATGTGAAGAACTGGTCTTATATGGATGGGACTGTATAGGGGACTATAGGACAACGTCTGAAGAGTCACCTTTCGGGATAACCAGGCTGAGCTTGGATTGTCAACTTCTCCAAATAGTCCTTCTTAGTAAGCGGATCTTCCAGAGTCATGCCTGATTTGGCAAGCTTCGTTTAGCCTCTGGCACCACGTATTTATAGGTCGTGGATAGAGTCACGCCCGACGGGCAGATACCTGGGACTAGGATCACGCCCGCCTAAGTTGGTCATTGACGTCACATGAAGGTCGGTTAGGGATCAGGCCGTTAGCGGTTAAGTGTCGTCATTAGTAAAGACGAAACTAACCCTAACCTGACCCTAACCGACCCTCACGACGCCTAATCTGACCCTAAACAACATGACGCCAAAGATAAACGACCCAACGAATCCTAACCTGGCCCTAACCGGCCCTCAAGTTGTCCGCCATATAAAAATTTGCCACGGAAGACAACAAGTTCACGTGACAGGCTTTAGCCAATAACGCGGAACCTCTGATCCGGTAACGCCTTGAGCGGATCACTACGATTTATGTAATGCCACTACAAAGCTCTGTTGCTTTGAATTCAGAGGGATAAAAGCTGATAATAAAACCGATTATATTAAGCTGTTTTACATGAAATATTGTATATATTGAGATGTGCTTGTTCCTAATTATTAATATGTGTTTTGGTAGAGGTACCCATTTACTAAGTTGCTCCGTGTGTTTTTCTCAGATTCCAGACATGGATGAAGTAATATTTGCAGAAGTCACAGCGAAGGTCTCAATCGACTTTTTGACTGTGATTTCGGCAACAATAGAGCAGCACGAAAATGTCTTCTACAACGTAGAACTCAAGTCTGGAGCAAAATGCGTTCAGGAGAGCGTAGGTGGGACGTGGGTCTTGCGCGGCGATCTCGACAGTATCAACCGCGCCTACAACCTTATGTCCACCATCTACAATCTTTCCCAGCTGGATCTTATGGCGAACGAAGTGCGCCCTGGAGCGCCTGGCACTCCCTCGTTCAACCATTCCAGCGAATACTTGGAAGTCGTGAGGTATGCGGCTAACACCCCAGTCGTTCCTAGTCTCCAAGATGACACAGATGACTTCCGTTCATCCGACGAAACGTCAATTATCGGTGGACCATCCAGTGAAGATGTCACGGTCGCTGTTGTAAATGATGACGTGTCTGACAGAGATGACTTGTGTCAACGTGACGTGTCGGGTGATGAGCCTGTCTGCCAGCCAATGCCCCCGTCTCCTTCACAGCCGGACGATGGATGCAAAAATCGACGCAAACGAGGGCTCCCTCGGAAAGCTATCATGGCCCGCCTTCCGAAAAAAGTTACCTTACTTCTAAGTGCCAAGGAACTGGGCTGTGAGAAAAGGTGCCTGAGACCACGAAAGCCTTTGACAATAGAAAACTTGGAAGGAAAAGATTTTGAAGGTTAGTGTCTGCATGATTAGTCTGCTCTGTTTTCTCTTTTGTCTGAGTTTTAAACTCTAAAAAATAAGAATTTAGACAAGTCTGAGTCTAAATCTTAGTCATGATGATTTGAGCCAAAGTCTCGGTCCTAAAAAATAAGACCCGAGTCCAAGTTGAGTCTGAGTCTGTAGGGCAACTTTCTGAAACTTTCTAATTTCTTATTGTATAAAATGAAACGCATAAGATGAAAACGTTCACTGAAGCAGTTCCAAAGTGGCTGATCTGTACATTTAAAATCTATTCTTAAAATTGATGACAGAGTTAGATCAACAAAGTTCACACAGACCCTAGATACTCAGACTTAACTGTCAATGACACAAGTAATGCCCAAATGTGTACATAAACACTTTCTGTGAGTACCAAGGACTGACTGCCTTCTATGTTCTCATCACTGCATGTGCAAAACCATTCACAAACATACTGACCAGTCACTTCATTCTCCACATGCCAACTTACAGAGTCAAAACCATCCCGATAATTATTCTAGTATGTATGTGATTTCAAAGAGATCTGACATGAAGTAGTAGGCCCTCTGTTTATAAAATTTTTAAAGTCTTGTCTACACGTAGAACAAACATTGGAATATTTAAATGAGAATGTGTTTGATCAGAAAAGCTGATAGTTTCTTTCTGACATTTATTTTAGCCTCAGTGTGTTAGACTGCTTTGTAACTTGTATTTCATCATTCTTTTTAGTGCGATTTCTTAAATAGTTCATATCCTTGGTTGCAACAATCAAATACAATTCAGCTTTCCACTTGGCTTGCTTCTAGATCTACAAAATATCTACCATGGGTTGTTGATTGTCTTAGAATGTCTTTTTAATTTAATGTGGATTGACAGGTTAGATTTTTCTGAATTTCTTTCATTTTATTTCTGTGTAGCAAACAATCAGAAGTTGGTTAAGACGAGAACCTTTAAGAGGCGCAGAGATGTCAGGAAACAGAGGCACATCGAGGATGTAATAAAAAGAATCAACAGGTCTAAGATGAGATCGTACAGCAACTCGGATTTTTCTAATCGGTCTTCCCACCGACATGAAACTGTCAGAACGTCAGCAAATGCCTTGTCTAGAAAAGCTGGATTTGTTGACCGCGATGCTCATGAAAAATCAGACAAGTCAGTCGCTCAGTTCACGAACTACAAATGTCCTGACTGCGGCAAACTCTTCAGCAGCCTTAGTAATCTGTATCGCCACCAGAAAGTGTCGCACAGTGGCCTGCGATATTCGTGTGCCAGCTGTGGCAAGAAATTCACGTGTCGCATCAGCCTTCAGCGTCACGAACGAGTCGTCCACGAGGGCCTTCGTTGCGACATGTGCCAGAGAATCTTTGCGTCTGAGTTGCAGAAAACGGATCACCAGTGTCCTTCGCACCGCGAGAAATCAGTGGCATGTCAAATCTGCGGAAGCAGCTTTTCCTGCACTTCAAATCTGAACAAGCATGTGCGCCTACTACATGCTGATGACGCGACTGGCGAGTTCAGTGGTACCCGCAGCAGACAGGCCTGTCTGTTTTGCCCAAGGAAGTTTGAATCGGTAGAAGAATTGGCCAATCATGCTCACTCGGTTCACTCTGCATGCTCAAAATGTGGCGAGACTCTTGTACCCAACTTAGACCTAAGTGAGCATTTGGCCACCTGCTTTGGTGCTGGTGACCATAGCTCAGTGACAAAGTCACAAACAAAACACATGCTGCGGAAGACGGTTGACCAGCCAAAATCACGACAGCCTATAAATTGTCTGCACTGCGATAAGGTCTTTTCGACTTCGAGTAATCTGCGGAAGCATATTCGTGTGATCCACGATAACATGCGATTCGAATGTAATGTTTGTTCAAGAGCCTATGCATGCAAGGAGCAGTTGGCACAGCACGTCGCAAAGGTCCATCAAGGATTAACGTATAAGTGAGTCAAATACGATCTTGTACATGTTTAGAGCAGAGTTAGCTAGGGGTTGTTAGTGTAACAAATCTTATCTTTCTGTCCTGGCAGGGGTTTGAACTTCTGCCCTCTGGGGGGTCCATAGTGTGGTAACATCACTGATGTGAAGAGCAGTAGGTAGCTGGATCGCTTCCCGCAACCCTCCCAAAAGGTCCACTCAGCCTATCATTTGCGAGATGGCGCATTGGTAAAATGAGATGTAGGATGTGATGGGCGCCTTGCATCGCTGCCGCATACAGTTAAATTCGACTCCTGTAATAACTTGTGTTCATCAGTTCATACTGATTTGTAATCATCCTGCATACTTATCAGTTTGAATTAATAAAGAATATATTAATTATATTATTTAATCCAGCATGCTACATCTAGTCTGTCCTGTACTGCAAGATGTTTTGTGAAGGCGCTGTAAATTCATGACGTTGAGCTGGATGTGAATTTTGTTGCAATTTAGGTGTGACCTGTGTCAGGAAGAATTCAAGAATCGCCTTCGCTTGGCTAAGCATCAGAAGCTGATTCACAGTCATCTAGTCGTTGAGAGCAGCTACCAGTGCGAGAAGTGTGGGAAAACGTTCCTGTACAAGAACAACCTACAGCGCCACCGAAAAGTAAGGGAAAAAATAAAAGAGGAAAACACGTACCTTTTAAAGTGTACGAGTAGTTTAATACTGAATCTAATTCTGTTGCATAAAGGTCTTCTTAGTAGCTTGTAGGTTGGTCATGGTTGTCTACCATCATCGAACAATTGTTGGTTGAGCCTACTGCATGGACTCCATTTAGAAGCCCTCTGTGTGGATCATTGATATGCAGATCAGATGCAGATTTACTGACCTTGTGCACTTAATAAGTTACTTCATAAGTTGCTTCATACTGGTATTACAAAGCAAATCTGCTGAAGCTACGGAGGGAATTATATGGCGAAAGTCATAACGTAATATTTGCTTATCTACCTTGGCCAGAAGATCAGGTCTTATATAATCTTAATGGCCTGATCTTCTCGGTGTTGACATGAATATGATTTTGTTTTGGTGTGCCATTGGTTGATATTTATCTTAACGATTTACGTAATGCTTCTTCAAGAAGATTCATCAGTTTCACTTCAGCTCTAATCTTAATGCTGTCATGATTGCTCCTTTACCTTAGACTACATTGTAAATATGATTTAATAAACTACCTTGTATAACTAATTTGACAAACTTTATTTTCAGCACGACCACGAGGGTCTGAGGTACGCCTGCAGAACTTGTGAACAATTCTTCAAGAGCAGACAACAAGCTAAGCAGCATGATCTGGTCATGCATCAGGGCAAGAATTATGCTTGCCTGCAATGTGCCAAGGTCTTCTCAAACCTCTACAAACTAAGGGAGCATGAAACATCGGCACACACTGACCTCCGACCTCACCAGTGTGCCGTCTGTGGAGAACAATTTGCGCGACACTCGGCCCTCTCCTACCATCTTCAGAAAAAGCATGACCGCAGCGTTAATGTGGCTGGAGAACTCATGCCTCAGCTGATTTCTAACGCAAACTGCTCAAGCACTCAGGCTTTACCTGACATCACGCTGGCATCTGATCTAGCGCCGCAAGCAGGTGAAATTGTGCCCCATCTTGCGTTGGATTCCAAGACCAATCCAGATTCAAGATCTGCAAGTTCCAACTCCAAGGAGCACAACACCCAGGTGTTCCAGGCAGTACCCCACTCGCTCGCCTCGACCCCAGTCTCTTCTCCAGCCCCATTAATTACCGTCAGTCCCCTTGCTTATGCTTCAGCCCCAAAAACTCCAACTTCGTCTCCGATTGCATGCGAGTCGCAAAAACCCATCGACTTGCCACATCCAATCGTGGAGCTCGACGTGACTGAAGTATTGGGGGAAGGGCAAGTTCCAAACATGCCATCTTCTGAGGAAGTCCGAACGGGATTGCCAGATATGTTGACGTATTCGTCACAAGTCGATGTCGATAACAATCAGAATCCGCTTCTCGCCCTTTCCGACAGTTTCTCATTTTACGATAGCTTCTCTTATTCTCCTCTTCAGTCAATGTCTCACCACCAGGGTCCGGATCTGTCTTTTTTCCATCCATCAAGTTCATCCTACTGATGAAAAATGATGAATTGCTGAAGGAGTCAGTCTTCAGCAGATTCTTGTATGTATCATGTTTATATCGTGCCTTTTAAGAACCGCTCAAAGTGCCGAATAGACGGCTATTTGAGACGCGGTGGTAGATGATTTCTTAGGGCACTCACCTTGTATTCAGAGTATACGGGTTCGATCCTCCCTTGAGATGGTTACTGTGTAGAAACCTCGAGCGAGTTCTTCAATCACAATTGCTCAGCGCCAGTGGCTGATGCTTGATCGTTATTGGCACGTAATAAATGCATAATGGGTAATAATGTGCCTCTGAGTAGGGATCTTGAAGGGGCACTATATAAATTTTGATTGATTGAATAATTATAACATCTATCATAATAATAATAACATCTATCTCACCTAAATAGTCGTGACTTGGTATAGTATATGGTGAGCTAAATTCAGTGTAACCGTACCAGTATACATATGTCAAGTTGAACTTCAAGCACACGTACGTTTACCCAAGTATTATGCACTTGTGGTAGCTTAATCTTTAAAAATCCTACAGTTGGGAAGCATCTCTTGTCTGATCCAGAAAATGTTCCCCGTTTCAGTACAGAGGTACCGTAACTCAACTTGGCACTTCTAGGATGACTGGTATTCCAAATCTTCTCAATGACAGTGTATGTGCAGTGTACTTGTTACAGTTGAGTTGGCTGGGTGGGGGAACAGATGTAGCAGGAATCTCTAAATAAATTCTTTCCTGGTGGGGATTTTAACCCTGACCTCTTGGTTGACAGTCCAGCATGCTAACCAATTGACTATTGCCCAGTTCTCTTAAATTAAACTTAACGAAACTGGGAAGTTCTGTGAAATCCAACATCTACCCCAACGAGTGATTCTGCTTGGACTCGGTCTTCGGCATTCCAGTAGTAGCGGAGTTTCCCAGAAACTAAACTGTTTTTCTGGTTAAACTGATTTATTGTTTTATGGTAACATCTTGTTTTTATTGTCTTGTTGATTGTGATTGTGTTGGAGCTAATCTTATCGTGATTGTTATAAAATAGGTGCCTCTAGTGATGTAAGTTACCGACGTGGACTATGGTTGTATTCAATTAGGATATTTGCCAAACTTGCACAGAGTAGCAGAGAAGCTATATTACAGATATATTACGGCCTAGATTAGATACCCCGATGAGGGTGGGGTTCTTTGGAAACTGCTGCAGTCAGCGAAAGGATGCTTACTGGATCAAAGTACACCGTAACAGTTGTTACAGATGCATGCATGCCATACAGAAACAATATGTACATTTACTAACTTTAGTTGCAGTGCTTTGCATTGAACATTTCCTTTCCTTGTTCAAATCTACCCCTCATAATGGAGGACCCTTTACTTGATGATACACTGTACTTTGGAATATTATGTTACATGTGTTATAAATAATTATTTAATTCTGTAACTGGCAGGTAGTTAAACATTTGTAAGTAGTTGTTTTGCTGCTGCAATCTAGTTTTTTAGAACCCAGCTTTACAAAAACTGTATTCTTGCGATTTGTTTCTTTTCTGAGCGTTTGTTGTGTGTATTTTTCAACCAACAGTCTGGTGGTGGCAAAATAAAATTTATTAAACATGGTTCGCAGTTTTTGGCTTAACACCAAAACTCGAGACAGCCACGGGTACAAGTATTAGCAACTCGGTTTCTCAGACTCGGCATTGAGCTACGCTACTGGCTGCTTCAGTGCTCACCTTGTACTGCGACGAGTACAGATTCGACTCTTCCCCGAGACACTTACTGTCAGGACCATGATGATGAAAGGGGTTGTGGGTCAGTTCTCTCCATTTCCAATGATCTTCTAACCGAAAGTGCAAGGTCAACTTACTCACTTATATTGGATCTAGGGCACAAGTGACCCCTAGGCTTAATTCACATCCTTTTAGTACCAGTGTCTCAAAAACCCTGATGAGTTATATATTTCTCTACCTAACCCTCTGGTAAATTACATGTAACTGACTTTGGAGAAGGTAGAAAACCAACTGGCACAAGGGTCACAAAAATACAAATGAAATTGGTTCACAGTATTGGAAACAACCGATGCTATACATACAGTTGAGACAATGCCAGGTTGTACGGTTACCAATTTAACAGCTATACCATATTCACTGGTAAAAGACGATAATTCAATTCAAACAGGACAGTCGGTCATCGTGTCTTACTAGTTTTTCTTCTGTAACTTTGAAGTACAGACATCAGTCAGAGAAAACATTTTAGCCATAGGTTAGACGGTCAACAAATCGGACACTAAAAATCACGAGTCAATTGATTTAAACTAAAAACCATATATCCATAGATTAAGATTAAAATGTCAATATCATTGACATGTAAACAGTGACATTCTTGTACATGCGAAGACAAGTCGTTTTCAGTTAATGTGAAACAGCATGCTGATTATGTCCAGTTCACAACTAGCATTCATCTTTGCTGAAATTCTGATTAATGTCGAACTGCCCAACCCGCTGCAGAAAATAAAAACACCTAGAATTAGTTAAAAATCGTAGAACATGCATCTATAGAGTAACAAAGCATTGATTAACAAATAGGATCTTGTAATGAACTTTAATTATAACAATTTCACTCATGTTAGCATTTCTGCATTATTGTCATATTGTTTTTCTCAATTAAATGAATATATATGCAAGTACAGACGTCAGTCACAGAATACATTTTAGACATACGTTACACAGTCAACAAATCAGACAATAAAAATCCCTGGGCAGAAATTTGTTTAAAGATTTCTGCTCCATATGCGCCACTAGCCAACTAAACTGTCAAAATCATGCTGACATGTAAACAGTGATAAGTCCTTTTACATGTACATGTGAAGACAAGTAACGTTTTAAGTTAATGTGAAACAGCATGCTGATTATGTCCAGTTCACAACTAGCATTCAGTGATTGCTGAAATTCTGATTAATGTCGAACTGCCCAACCAGCTGCAGAAAATAAAAACGCGTAGAATTAGTTACAAATCGTAGAACATGCATCCACAGGGTAACAAGGCATTGATTAACAAATAGGATCTGTAATGTGATGTCATGACAATTTATATTGTCATAGCATCAACATTAGCAAGCTACTTACGGGTTATTCTAAAATAAATAATAGCAAGCTATTTACGAGTTGCTTCACACCACCAAAGGGGTTCATGTTAGTCTAGTGGTTAAAGTGTTGAACTGTCAAAAAAAATTTTTTTTTTAATTTTCCGTAAAAAAAATTTTTTTTACAGGGCAGAAAAAAATTGTTTCAAAATGTCTGCTCCATCCGCATCCCCTAGCCAACTCCGCTATACTAAGCACACTGTACATTCTTGGTGGCCTATGAGACGGCGAGGGAAATGACTGGCCATCTGCCCTCGTGTCAAGGCTAAGAAAAATGAAATTGCTACCATTTCGTATTCATGGCCGTTTCTCAGGTTAGCTTAAGGGACTGCTCTTCTTACAACGTTAAATTTCCTTAAAATGCTAAACATAAAATCTGCATTACTATTACTACTACTCATCTTCTTACACTGTTACACTTCTTTAAAATTCTAAAGATAAAAAAAGTGCTTGCCCTTCAAATCAAAAGACACCACATTTTCAATTTTTTGCCCTGGAGACATGTCAACATTTCTTTGCAATAGCAGCAGAGACCACAAACCCAATATTAAATTACAAGTTTACGGGAATTGAAATAATGTTAAATAATGGTTTGTCTGTGACCATACCTCTGCCAAGTGGCCTTGGTCCTCTTCTTATCCTGAAACAGTCAAGTGCAAAAACAGGAATTGTCAGTGAAATGCAAAAACTGAAACAATTGCTTGGAAAATGCTCTGCCAAAGTAGGCAACAGATAACAATGCAAACTCTGCTACTAAAATTGCATGAAATGACCTGCAGCATAATTTGATTAAATTAAAGGTGGATGTAAGAAAACTGAAATACCTTCCTTAATATGTGCCAGTTGGTATGGATCTAGTATATAGTGCTGCAAGGAGTTAAAATTTGATATTTAATTTATCAAGAGTGTAGAATAAATTCTGCAAAGCTCAACAGGGATAAAAAAAAGATATACACAAAAATCAAAATCTGGCTTTTTCAAACACTTTAACGACAAGCTGAATTGGCTTCCCAGTCACTTTTAGTACACTCTCATCATCAAAGTGTCAGTCTTAAAAAGCTTCTTCTAGACTGCATATCTAAGGCAGTAACCCAATTGTTACTTACAGAGCAGTTTCAGTGTGAATAGATTTTTTTAAAAATATTCCATATTTATTTACACATGTGACTTACAGCATTCCTGGGCCAGGAAAACGCTGGCCCATCATGACAGGTCTCCTCATGGGAGCAGACATGGGCCTGCCTCCGAAGGCAGCCGGTCGCGGCCGAGTCATCTGCGCCATCAGCGCTCTTGGTGGAGCGCTGCTTAAAGTGGTGCTGGTGACAATGCTGCTGGCAGTGCTGACAGGGCCACCATGCGCTAGGCTCATCAACCTATAAAGAACAAACCAAATGTGTGTACATAAGCAAGGTAGGAATTCATTCTGAAAATGTATATAGCGCCTCTTCAAGAGACCTACTCAGAGACGCTCTCTTCGCTAGCCTATTATGATGTTAAGTGTCATCAAGAACGAAAATATTACATCAGTTAGCAAAACAATGCACAGCAAGCTAGCACCAGTAAGAACGAAAATATTACATCAGTTAGCAAAACAATGCACAGCAAGCTAGAAGAGTCACCAGTGGTGGGCTCATGCACACACATGGAACCAACCAACAGATTCCCATCAAAAGTTGACAAATGGCATGGATGTTCAGAGTCTGTGAGCCAAGTTGCGCTGATAGAGTAGAGCAGCCACTAAATGTGTCATACAATGTACATATCTTATATGCAACTGTATCATGAGTTTATGAATGCATCAAAGCATTAAATGTAGCATGCTGTATGCAACATATCTAAAGAGACGTGACTTATAAAATGCCTATCAAGAACTAAGAGCATAATCTGTCAATGGGTTGGGATTCAAATCCCTGACAGGGCAGAAAGATATTGCAAGATTTATGGTCCACTAACACCACCTGGCAAATTCACTATAAAAAACATTTAAGATTTATAAAATAATTAAACATGTCACAAACCTGCTACCAAGTTGGTTTGTCATTCTTGGCTGCATCGGGTAACCTCTCCCGGCGCTTTGCTGTGAGCCCAAAAGTGCAGGGCGTGCCATAATCGATGAGGGGCGTGAAACCATGAGCCGAGCCATCGGCATGCGTGGTGGAGCACCCCGTGGTGGAACGCCCCGTGGTGGAACGCCCCGTGGTGGAAAGCCTCGTGGTGGAATCCCTCGTGGCATCGGCGGACGCATCATTGGAGGACGTTCCATCTGGGGGCGCAATCGTCTCGGTGGTGGGGCGTAAATCTTTTGTTCTGAAGGGTACGTCGTGTCTGGGTACTCGGTCTTGTTTGTTTCATACGACCCCTCTTCTTCGCCATAAGTCGTGAAATCGGTTTCCGGAATAAGTCGCATCACTTTATGTGGAGGTGGCCGTGACACTGGTTGCCTGTCAAAACGAAATACAGTTACGTTCAGACAGATGCAGTTATGTCTAAAAATGCAGCTATGCTTAAACAAATGCAAAAACATTTCATCAACCGAAAGATGACAATAACAAGTGCAATACAGACTAACACTAAGGGGAACAATGGACTTGACAAATGACCAAGGACAGCGGAGATCATTTTTATTCGTACCCATTGCCGCCAAATGGCTCGCATCAGGAACTGACGATGATGATGGCAAATATTCTCATTCTCTGCTCTTGCAATGTGCAGAAGCAAGGAATGAAAACACTACATCGCAGAGCGCGCATGGCAAAAATAACGCACAGCCAACCTATCTACTCTGGCCTGGCACCAGTTAAGGCCGTATAAGTCATCATCTGTCTGCCTATCTATCTGCCTGTCTGTGTGAATATCTATGTAACTGTCCATCCATCCATGTATCTATCTAATCTGAAATCATACTTACACCACAGTTTGAAGGAGTGAAGGTGGACCCGCTGGTCTTGGTGCAGCAAACGGCGTCGTTGTCTTCGTTTCCAGTTGCAACTTTCGGCGTTTCCTCTTGTTGGGGTTAGTAACCCCAGAATGCAGGCCCTTGTTTTCTGGATGAACCGGTGGTTCAAGGGCACCTGGACCTGCAGACAAGAGCTTTTCCCGGTTGCGCCAGAGAAGCCCCTTCTGCTTGATAACCTTAAATGCATCAACTCCCTTCAGAATCTTCAGGTTTGGGATGGCACGCATCTCTTCGACTGTAGGAGTTGGAAGGCCATACGTTTTACGAACCGTTTCATCCTCTTTTAGTTTTGTGTTGAACTTTTCAAGTGTCTTCAAATAAAATACACCATTGATATACTCATCACTGCATCTGCAGTTAAAATCCACATGTATCAAGTGCAGCTGACAAATAACAATTGAGCCATACAACCAGTGAAGAGGTTGAGCCACATGGCTAGTACAAAGGTTGTCCGGTATACATTTCAGCCAAATAATAAAAATGCTGTTTCGTTTACAGTTGAGCCGAACAATTGGTCAAAGAGGTATTCTTGTTTACTATTGGGCCATTAATTAATTGAGATAGTAAAGAGGTTGCCTGGTTTCTAAACTGTGCAATTGCCAAGTGCATACTTTACAGTTTACACCATGAAATGAAACTAGGACTGTGCCTTCAAGAACAGCCGTTTATACAGTAAATGTGCAATGAAATATTACTACATACTCCAACCTTACCTTAAACACAAACGGTCGATAGAGATGTGTACTTAATGAACAGCTACATTATTACCTACGAGGAAAACTTACTCTTGAACACTTGTAAACTAGTTTAACCATGCCACAATCAAGTGGTTAAAATGTGTTACACCAATGTTACCTTTGGTCAACCGCAAAGCACCAGTACATGTAAAGACCAGCGAGACAAGGCAGCCGACTGGTTAGGGCGCTCGCCTTTTAACACAGAGTATGTGTTTTAGCCTCCCCTGAGATGGTTACAGCATAGAGACCTTGAACAAATCCTTTACTAATTGCTCAGCACAATCGATTGAGGCTTGGACATTACATAGTAGTGCATAATAAATGTGTCACAATAAATAATAATAAATAAGCACCGATTCCCCTATGCTGCACAGCTATGCAGCAGCTTTATGGCTCTGGTCAAAGCATGTAAATTCACCCCCAAAAATCTATCGTTGTAGCAAATTCAAATCAAAACCCATGCAATAACTTATCAACTTAGATGGAACACCAGCTTGGAAGGGTGTCTCTGATGATCCCACCCAGTCTGGTTGACCTACTTTGTAAAAATATAATTCTTACAGCTGCACAGTGTCCCCCACGTATTTTTGCAAGTCTTTCGACAATCCTCTTCTCCTTCAAAACGACATACCGCTCGCTCATTGCCATCAGACCTAAAAAAAACACAGCAATACCATACTAAGATTTACACATCATACAAAGATTTTTACAACATATACATATTTTCACACTGTACTAACATTTTCAAACCACATGGCAGTTTTGCACAATACCAACAAACAGAACTTATAAAATGTATAAAGCACCACATTCCAATATCAGGCATTAGCAAATTTTCTTCAGAGGTCCCGAGTCATTAAGGGACACACATCAAAAAGTCCTGATCAAAGGCAGTGAAGTAACAAGGAACCCGAGTTCACTTGCATATCCTTCCATCTACTACCTTAGTTGGGTCTGTAATCGTAATGTCTATAAAATAATCGTCTGGTGTCCTAAAAGGTTGGGGATTCAGGATCACTGCCGTCGATACGATTTTACGAAAGCACCATATAAACTTATGTCAACAACCACACAAACAGAGGAAATTATTTCCATGACCTTTACAAAGGTTCTTAAAACGTATCATGATGTCCAGATGCCAGACACATATCTAGATAAGGGAGTAATGTAATGTACCGTATGTAACAGAATACTTGTGGTGTAGTTCTTGTACTTGGACAGGAAGACTTACTAGGAGAGATCAGTTGAGGATGTGTGGTCTGATCATACTTGAAGAACGCCAGACGAACTTTGTCCACCGATGTTTTGTAGTCATTTTTAGCCTGAACCACAGCCGCCGCTTCCTCGGGAGTCCCATAGAAGAGAAACGCAGTGTAGCTGAAAGGAGATCAAAATCTATCCATGCAGAACTCAAAAACTGGCTTTTAAAGTTTAGAATGGTTTCTTCTAGACTGCATACCGAAAGCTGTTTCTGACATCCAGAACAGCTTCCTTTCAGTCTGGGTTAGAGGTGAAAAAATTTGAATCATGAAACACAAATTTTGTGACAATGAGCAACTTAGCAGTTATGGTTCATATTTTCTTTAGGTGGGTTACAAGAATAACATATTGCTTTTGGATTTTCATTTAGCGTTAAGAATTGGTCTCTGATAGTGCTGTCAAATACAGACAAATTAAACAAAGACTGTGGACTTGCAGAAAAACAAAGGTGGTGATAATTTCAAACATTATCTGATGGACAAGGGTTTCCACAGAAATCCATTAAAAACTTTTTAACATTGGCTCCAGAATATAACACCAATGACTTTCACATTTAATGCTAAAAAAATTTATGTGCAACACTGGCTTAGTAATAAATAGAAAAATCAGGACTTTAATATGAGCGGAGAACATGATTACTTTAACTAATTTTCTTGCAATGAAACATTTCAAAACCTAACTTGAAACAGTAGTACTGTACCTATTTAAAAAATTATATTCAGAGCAAATACTAACACCTGGTGCACGATTATTTCAAATAACAAATCTCTCTCATTTCGTCTTCTTCTTGAAAACTGTCATAATTTTTAAATTATGTAACTAGCGGTACCTAAGTGAAGTTGAAGCAGACGATATAACAGATACAGTTTTAGCTGCTCTCACTAAGACAAGAAAACCACTTTAAACGGATGCATCATGACCTAAAATTATCAGCATTAACTACCTACTTCAAAGCCAATACTAAAAAATTTACGCACAAAGCTGGCCTAGTAATAGAAAAATCCGGACTTTACAGTGGCTGAGAATATGATTATTTTAACTCATTTTGCTCCAATGAAACATTTGAAACCTAACTTGAAACAGGAGTACTGTACCGTACCTATTTCAAAGAAGAAAATCATCTTCAGAGCAAATCCTAACACCCGGTGCATGGCTATTTCAAATAAGAAATCGCTCTCATTTCATTTAGGGTAATTTTCTTCTTGAAAACGGTCAACATTTTTAAATTATGTAACTGGCGGTACCTAAGTGAAGTTGAAGCAGCCGATATTACAGATACGGTTTTAGCTGATTTCACTAAGACAAGAAAGAAAACCACTTAAAACCGATGTGTCATGACCTAAAATTATCAGCATTAACTACCTACTTCACAGCTAATACTAAAACAATTATGTGCAAAGCTGGCCTAGTAATAGAGAAATCAGGACATTACAATGGCTGAGAACAGATTACTTTAACTAATTTTCCAGCAATGAAACATTTCAAAATCTAACTTGAAACAGGAGTACTGTACCATACCTATTTCAAAGAAGAATATCATCTTCAGAGCAAATCCTAACACCCGGTGCACGACTATTTCAAATAACAAATCTCTCTCACTTCATTTTGGGTCATTTTCTTCTTGAAAACTGTCAACATTTTTCAATTATGTAACTGGCAGTACCTAAGTGAAGTTGAAGCAGCCGATATTACAGACACAACTTTAGCTACTTTCACTAAAACACGAAGACCACTTTAAACAGACGTGGTCATGACCTAAAATTATATTATCAGCATTAACTACCTACTACACAGCTAACCGTACTTCGTAACGAAAACCCCATTTTCTGTATCAGAGTCTACAAGGAGTGGTCAGTTATCCCATATAGAACAAAATGACTGTGACCTTTCAACTGGGCAGGTCACCACAGCCAGACGCCTCACCGGACAAACCTGTCGGGCGATGGCGCACGAGGCTGGTAAAGAAATTTAAGTCGTCGTGAGACCGGGTGTTTACCGTTGGGCCTCTGTAAGATTTGGGCGGTCGTTCGTGTAAATCAATACTTCGATTGCATCTGGAAAAATCTCTCGCAGTTTTTCCTCGGTAATGTTGCGCGGGAGATACTTAACGCAGACCAAGCATGATGGCCACTTTTCTGTAAAACAGCATAAAATCAATGAATCATCAAGTTCGAGGCATTTCAAACCTAAACTATGATCAGACATCGCCGAGTTGCGACTTTGAGGGCAATGGCCAAAAATACACAGGACTGGAAACTCTTTATTTAACATTGTGTGATTAGTTGGAGGGTGGTGCTCTGGCGGACAGGGAAATGTGACCCATCTGACCAAAACCATTCTTATGTCGCAATACTCGCTAGTGAAATAATGGCCAAAATGTGATACAAACTCAATTTTTTCAATTCTTAGTTTTTGGCAGAGAAATGATATAAATTATAAATAGGTTTTAAACACAGTAACTTGTGAAAACTTTTAATTTTTAGTAGTATGTTAGATGATTTTGTAGCTATTGCTTTAACAATTCAATGTATTTTCCTTAAATCTGCCATTTTCCCACCATTAAGAGCCATGTTCAGCGTAAGGCTAGCATAGCAAAGTTCTGAGTAGAAAGCCCAGACTTCCCTCTTCAGTACATGTTGCAAACATACGCTAGTTTATCTGTTTCAAATTTCATACAATTCTGAACATGGTTGCTAAGGAATTTTGCATTTCAAAATTATACACATCGAAACAACCGACCATATGTATTTTTTACTCATAACTTTGGAAAGCAACATGATGGAACAATAACGTTTGTGTCATTTCAAAGGAGAGACTTTATCCTATAAAATGGCGTACGAGACTCAAATTGTAAAAAAATTGAGTTAAGCCTGGTTTTGGTCAGATGGGTCACAAATATCGAGTCTTGTTTACATAACAAACGCATAAAGTAAATATCTGTGAAGGATAATCGCAAAATAACGTTACATTTGCACAGTAAATCTGTGGAGATTTAAAACATGATATTTAGTAACAGGCACAAAACTGACGTGGGACGACATCTGTTGATGAGGATGCAGCCGGATGTACAATTATTTTCATGAGTTACCATTCTTCGATATATAAATTCCTCGTTTTGAATGGTAGTAAAGCAACAGTATCTTTTAGCATTTCTTATTCTCTTGGCGTATAGGTCGTTTTTGGCTCATTGTTAAGATCTATATAAAAAAGGCTTAGGCGTGTACTGTACGACTGTACGTCATTGTGGCTCACTTACTATATTTCGAACAGGCAAATTATAAGCACCACCTTGCAAATGCTATGAGAAAAAGGTAATTTCTTTGTAATTGGTCAGGGAGAGGGAGTGTTGGGAAGGAAAGGGCAGCCCTGGGCATGACGTAATGAAGTTGTAGCCAACAAGAGCAATATGGGATTTTCATTGGAAGGGACATGTTGCCAAACTAGAATGCAGCTGATGCACAGAACAGGCTGAAATCACCCACACTCAAGTGTTTAAGGAGTTTTGTGTCCAGTTAGTAAAATGCCATGGTATAGTAACTGGCACTCTGCTTATACATGTAAACTAGACGTTTGCCCATCCTAAGACAGGCAATAATCATTATGAAACTATTTACAAAATGGCAAATAATTTTTTCATAACGTGTCTTTCAAATGTCAATTTCAGTAACAGAAAGTATTTACAAAAGGGCAATAAATGAATTAAAGCCATATAAATCAGCAAAGAGTTGCTTCGATGAGGATTTAATATACTGAGGAAGAAAAGAAAGAGCTTAGATAGCAATTGACAGTTTATCAATTCAATGCCAATCTTCAAAACATAGACATGTCAAACGAAAACATGGACTGGCATAAATTTTAGAGATATAATTTTCGTAACTTCAACATAGAAATGCAATACAAAAACAGACTCACGCTTTATGTGTAAAATGTTTTGTTTCTCGAGCGTCGCCTAACGACATGTCTCGTAGTGGGCTACATGCGTGACACTCGAGCACCACCTGACATTTCTTAGTCTGCTACTCGAGTGCCTGCTGCACGTGCCATCAGCGTAACTGTGCCCACTGGCATGCGTAATGGTACAGGCATTTCTACGGACATTTCTGTTCTCTTATATTATTGACTAAACTTTATGGTAAGCTTTGGTAAGCTTTATGTCTGATGAACTAAAGCCCAAAGAAAAAACTCTAAGGTTCTATTTACAGGGACTCTTCCACTTTTACAGTTTGATCCTGGTCAAGCCATTTTCATTTAACCCTTCAACGATGAGCGTGTACTAAAATGTATGGGAAACCATAAGCAGCTCGTCGTTAAAGGGTTAATGTCTTGTGAGGAATTAATCCCCAACCTAGGATTTTATTTTCTGCATCGACAGACTGAATCTGTTGGCACTGCGCAAAAATTTAACATAGAGTTTCAACCAATATAGAATATTTTACTAGATTTTAAATAAATCATCTGCAATTCATCACAGACAAAACATGGCCAAACAATTTACTCGACAGCAGAGGCGTTCTTTTTTAATGACTGAAAGTTAATCCTGAAAAAAAGAGGAAATGATTATGATTTCAATCAATCAAATATTCGCTTGTTTCTATAAATTCATTCATATTCGTTTCTAACAATTATGAGGATTAAAATGAGATTTTAAATAACAACAACACTTACAACAGTAAATCTGTTTAAGAAACTTTCTCGAGTGATTTTATTTTATTTCTTTTATTTACATCTTACATTTATTATGCGCTCAAGATAAGTAAATCTAAAACGGAGTTGGAAAACAAGTTTCTACAAACAACTTGTCCATAACTGTTACATGGAGTTCGCTCAGCAAGCACAAACCCGCATATGTTGGATTATAGACCCACACGGCACCATACTGAAAAGCCTGCTATGCTGTACAATAGACCCCTGTGACACAAGATATATTTACAGAACAGCAAAGTGTACCTAGCCAAAGTGATGTCTGCAGTTAGCAAGCAGCTACGAGTGTTAAAAACATAAAAACAATTATTCTCATACAATAGCTAGGCAGCAACAAGACCTAATGGATTCAGAAACATCTTTGGTTAGCAAGTATCGGAAATCACTCAAAACACCAATAACAATACATTTCATGTGGATGTATAATATCTGTCAAAAGAATGAAATGCATTGTTATTGGTGTTTCGAGTGATTTCCAGTGTGAATGATAGTGATCAAGGACTTGGCTTGTGAAGAGCCGAGGGAAGAGAGTTCTCTACAGTCTACACATTACAAGGAAAATGTCAAGTGCAATTATGTACGGTAAGTATGTACATATATTAATCAATCAAGCGATCAATCAATACTTATACAGCGTCCCTTAAATATGCCTACTCAGAGGCATTCTCGACCCAGGTCAAATAGAAGTCTATAGTAGCTGATGTAACAGAGACCAGAATATATGCATGCATGATGGTTATTGCGTGTATGATACAATATGCATATATGGAACAAATGTGTTGTTTGAACATATATAGAACGCCTTTTCTAGAGACCTCTCAACATCAATCAATCAATTTTTGTTTACTCACTACATAAGCCGACAAGAACGCAGCTTGTTACATTGGTCAATCTAATTGGTTTGTATGTGGCCAGTTATTAGCTTCGCCTACTAAGGATTAGTAAGGCCTCCGAATGGTGCTTATGCTTGGAAAATACTTATCTGTACAGCAAAGGCTGTAAGGCATTGTAACTCAAACAACAACAGAGAGTGAGTGACTTACTTGACTCATAGCCAGTGAAGTGCATAGATCTCGATTCTGCAATCAAAAATGACACAATCTCTTTACCAAGATCCTTGCAAAAAACTTAAACAAATTCATGTTACCCATTATCATATTAAACTCCCAATATATGACCCATGGAATCAAAACGAGTCGCATGTCGGAAATTTTAGAATATGAGCATTTTACATATATTTAAAGACCACATTTTTTGCTTTAAAATGACACAAAAAGTTTGATTATACTTTAATTTTTGACAAAGTTATGAATGATAATGTGTCCAATTTTTGGAAATTATTTTAAATTAATTTTAATAAACAATCACAAAAAATAAAACAATACCTTTACAAAATCCTGAAAATACACATTAAACCAATGAATTTCATCAAATGTGGGCTATCAGAAATGTAAAAAAACATATTTTTCACCCATTTTCATTAAAATCTGAAAATGAGCAAAAAATTACTCTCTTCGTATAAATTTGCTGTTTTCCTAGCAATGTCATTTTCTGACATCTGACTCATTTTGATTCCCTGGGTCACATATAAGAAATTCCACAGAAATTAAGACTCTTCCTGCTTACCAAAACAGCAGCTCACACTGCCAACAGTCAACATCATCTTCATCTTGCCATCACTAGCATAATAAACATCATCATCAACCATCACCACAACTGCCATTATGAAATTATCATTCTTGCCATCACTATTATAATAATCAGCAGCAGCAGCATCAAACGCCGAGCAGTGAAAGTACGAACCGTCAAAGTCTTTCTTCCATGCCTCTGCATCAGCTGCATTTAGGATGTTAAATTTGCTGGAAATGCCTTTCAGCTCCTCAGTCGCCTTCAAGGCTTGCTCTTTAGAATCAAACACGAGATCCAAGAAACTAAAAATATCCAATCACAACCGTTACCATCGGATACCGATGCCACAGAAATTAAATCTAAAGAGTTTCAAGTTACAAACAAGCTTGTTCAGACATCTCTATTAGGGCTGTCAACGGGCCCCCGGGCCTCCGGGCCCCCGTTCGAAGGGCCCGGCCCGGGCCCTTAAATCAAAGCCCGAAAACCCGTCCGAATCAGCATATTATTTTAAGTAAATTTTAAAAGCTTAAATACAGACTTTCAGTCGCGTAAAACGCTGTGGATTTGAAGATGTGTTGGCCAGCTACAGTGGTGTATTAGTCATCGGCATGGGGGTAGTTGGTATCTTGGCACTAGGGCTGTCAACGGGCCCCCGCACACCCGGGCCCCCGTTCGTAGGGTCAAGCCCGGGCCGTTAAGTCAATACCCGAAAACCCATCCAAAGAAGCATAATAACGGTATGCAGGTGTAAGTTTTAAAAGCTGTGTCGTTCCGCAGTTGAATAACAGGCTGTCTGTCGCGTGGGAAGCTGTGGAGTTCAGCATGAATGAGCCAGCTAAAGTGGCCGATTAGTCATCAGGCACCTGCCTGATTGCCGGCTATCATAAGACGAGCCATGGGCTCCTATTTAATAAGGGTTATTATGCAAGGACAACCTACCGGGATGCGCAAGCCAATTATGACCAACTTTGAATTAGGTCTTAGTGCAATGACCGTTTATATATAATAATATCTCCCTTCCCAAATTAGCGACTCTCGGTGACTCGGTCGTCCAAGCGTGAGAAAAAGACGGAAACCGTGCTATTTGTAGCTTTTGGACGACGGATGTAATCGAAGCGACAATTTCTATCCCACGCTTTCCCGTCGATCGGCGATACGAGGCGATGAACTAAGTGGACCGTGATCGAAGTATTAGTACCGAAAATCGCCGTTAGACACACGCCACAGGTCTTTCAATGTAATTAATTTAATTAAATTTTGTAACTTCGTTACACTGTGACTCAACTATTTTTGGCTTTCCTCAAGCGTTTTACCACTGACGGGCCTTCGGGCCCCCGTTGAAAATGAGCTCGGGTACCCGGGCCGCGTTTTTCTAACATTTTGACAGCCCTAATCTCTATAGAAGCACAAAGAAAATTTGAGTTAGAAAATCCAATCAATTTGTAACAGCTAAAACACAATGACTTTGCAATGCCAAGTATTCTGCCAAGAGAAATGTAGAAAAGCATTATAGTGGCACATGAAGGGAAATCTTCAACAGCATTAAGGGCCAAAAAACACCATGTTCATCTTCGAACAAGAAGGTCTTCTAATGGGATGAAGGCAACAGAGAGCTCAAGAAATAAGGAAATAACACTAATCATAATAATAACTGACTGTGCCACTGATTCAAGTATTGACACCTGGCATTAAATCTCATACCATTCATTAAGTCATTGATGACAAGAAAACAGAAAATAATTGAAAGCTACACTAACTGAAACAAAAACAATAAAAAGAAAATCAATATTCAAAACTTATATCACTCAAGCCGACTATCGATGAAAAACCTTGTAACTAGCTGCGTTACGATAGCCAGAGTTGATCAATAACTGAAAATACAATGACAATAAATAAAAACAAAAAAAATCAGCACTTATAATAATTAGTTGTAGTCGAGTTTGAACTGAATATTTACTTGATTTGGTTTTCAGAGTTTGGTTTCTCACGATCCAGATGGATTATAACTTGGGTACAATGTGGATCGTTCATCAATTGCTTCATTTGTAGTGTTTGAAGTTCATCTTCAGAAACTGGATAAACGATCAGCTTTCGTGAATTCCACATCTTCAGGGCTCCTGGTAGCAAGAAACATTGCATTGTATCGTATTTGGTTATTTCTATAGCGCTTCTCCCATCGTAGCTCATTCAGTAGTGCTTCTAGTGCGAGAGACCACATGAAAAAAGGCATCTTGTGAGGTGAGAGAGAGTTCCAATCAATCAATCAAAATTTATATAGCACCCCTTCAAGATACCTACTCAGAGGCGCTCCCGACCCAGGCCATGCGGAAAAAAGATGAAGAAACGCAACCAGAGAAAACGGTGGAGCGAACAGGTGGGAATACCATTCCATAGAGAGGGGCCAATGCAGGCACAGGATCTGGATTGAGCCCTGGCAGTCCTGACACGGGGAACAAAGAGGTCAAGACAGTCAGAGGATCGAAGAGGACGCAGCAAAGTGGCATTTTATAATTCCATTATGCATGCACATAGCACCACTTACTAAAATTCACTTCGATAAATACAGCATCAAACACCATTACTATTTGTTCAACTTACTGTCTTTAATCACAGTTTCCTGGGGAAGAGTTAACTCCAGCAATTCCAGTTCATCTGCGAAAAATCCAGGCTCCACTTTGGCTCTCTCCTCCTCGGCTTGTTCTGGATAAAAAAAACAAGAATTAGAAATGGAATATAACTCTTGACTTTTAAAAAACAACACGACTTTAAAAGATTACTGGGATGTGCACTAACTTGCAACAGATCTATTTAATGTATGTATGTTTGTGCATATATGTAGAAGTTCATACATAATAATAATAAGAATTTATATAGCTCTTTAGCACAGTCGAAGCCAAAGAAAAGGAATATTATATCATCCTCCACAGACAACGGTGCAAGAGGGATGCCCACATGCAGTGTCTCCTACCACCATTGAGGGACTGTGGTTTTAGGGTTGGTTTGTTGCAACCCACGTCAGCGATTGTCGCTCCTCTTCTTCGAAACCGCAGTCCCGGAACTCTGAACACGGAATCTACTATTAGCTCTGGATGTGAATCCATCACTTGGGCTCTGTTGAATCTTCTAGTAATATGAGCAGTTTTTACTTATTACTCTGGATGTGAATCCATCACTTGGGCTCTACGTGTCTGCAAGAGTTCACCAGTGTTGAATCTTCTAGTAATATGAGCAGTTTTTACTTATTGATTAACTTTATATTCTTCATGACTTTAACATCATTTATGCAGGCACAGGCCTAAATGATGTAATCAAGAGGTGCTTTAGTACGTGTAGACCATATACAAACAAACACTACGCATGTACCACATGTTACATAAATGTCAGGTTAGTTGATAGCATCTTCAGCTCAACGTTCACAGGAACACTTTGCTTGCCTAAACAACGTTAAAGTTCAAAGACAAATCACAATCCATCGATATTTCGAAATTGAATCATTTAAATTTTATTACTACGGTATACATCATCATCGTTGTCTGCGGCATGCTCCCCTCTGGAGTGCTGCTGTTACCACGACATGCAGCCAACTGTTTCTATTATAAGTCCGTATCCAGGCCACGTGCAGTTCAAGGTTGAGTGAGAGTAGATTCACTCCACTGTTCTAGTCCATGTCTGGCAAGGGCACACAACAGGCCTCTTACATCCACTTGGAGGGCCAGCAATCCTTGCTCGCCTTCACAGCGTGTGATGTGTCCAATCAGTCAGTGTTCTAGCTTGGCTCAACAACTAATCTGTGTTACTTGTAACCAGTTGCGTCTTTGACAACTGGATTTATTGAATTAAATGAATATTGATGGATTGATTCTAGCTGGACTTATCTCTGACACCTGAATGCAAATTGAGCGGTGGTAAATTTGACTTTACATGAAGGAAGAACATTTTTGTTAGACCCTGTCACGCTGTGACATTGTCATAAGTTCTGATAATTACACAATTACATAATGACGGTATGCATACCATCTTCAACTTCATCTTCACTGTCACCCTCATCGTCAGTCTTTACAGCAGCAGCAGTTTCAGTTACTTCTACTTCTTCTTTGCTTGCAACATCACCTTAATCACAAAAAACATTTCTCACTGTGATTGCACAGAACAAGAGAGCCTCAATGAAACTGAAATGTGCCATGTACTGGCACTCCCTCGAAGTCCAACTCACACCTCAACGTCAAGTCAACAGTGCCTTTCACCTTGATTTGAACCTGGTTGCATTTATGACTGACAATTCCTTAGACAAGAATATTACCAATGCATCCTCTGGGATTCATGATGATGTTAACAACTGCTACCTTGATTTGATAATTTAACACAATTCCTTAGACAAGAATATTCCATCTCTGGGATTCATATCAAAATCTAATTTATAAAACGTTATATTCAAACAAGGTAATTTTCAAATGTAAATTAAAGTTGCGATCCACAGTCCCAACCGTTACCAGTGAGATGGCCACATGTACAACCTTCTGAAAGGTTCTAGATTAGGGTAGGGCAGAATGTTGATCCGGAAATCGGTTCGGGATGGATTTTGCCCTAGACTGAATAACCAGAATTGGCGCATCCCAGGACTACAGATCCAAATACCAAAAAAGTAATATTATTGACCAAAAACAATTTCTTCTTTCATTAATACAAAAATAGTAACCTGTTTTGGAGACCTCCTGCAGTAATATTTAATCTTTATCATTAAAAGTCCGTGCAAAATAATGAAATCGTGACTCAACGCATCAACAAAATGGCGGACAGTCAAGCCATACCCTACTCTAGAGGAAGTGTCTTGTCACATGCATAATATGTACATATTATAATTAAGTGCGTTATAAAGAGACTTCAGCATATTGTTATACTTACCACAGTTACCATTATCGATGACTTGTTCGCAAACAACCTCCTGGCTGTCCTCATCTGAAAGAATAATGCAAACATCGTTGCCCTCTGCTTCTGGGTCGCCTTCAAAATTATCTGTGTCGACTTCGTAGTTATCAGTATACTCATCCTAAAAACAATAGCATCCACATTTAGATTCAGTTTAACATTCACTTTTGGATTCGGGTCTATTTTTAGATTCGGACCTACTTTTAGACTTGGCAATAGTTTTCAAACCAAGAATTTACAACTAAATTACGAAAACAATTTGAGTCGAATTATGCTTTTCAGTATCATATCACTATATCACTCCAGCCTTCTTATCCTTTCAAAAAACTTACTGCCACTGCAATACACCATTTGTTTTATTTTGAAAATTGTTTCTTCCATTTACCTTCTATTTCTACCAGTCCAAGAGCAGCCCTGGGTCAATGTAGAGTTTTCAGATATATTTAATACAGCGGTGTACAGAGAGGTCGGTGCAAAAACTTTCTATGCATCCTTAGTTAATGCAAAAAAGTTGTTTGATGTGTAATGAATAGTTTCTCTAGCGCTGCACCATGGCAATAGTTTTCAATCCAAGAATTTACTTGCTCATACTGTCTACAGTTTGGGAGGGCAAGCTTATAGAATCAGGCGCTGAAGGATATAGTGCGTAAGTTAACTGGCGTCGTGAGTGTCCGTTAGGGACAGGTTAGGTATCGCGAGGGTCGGTTAGGGTTAGTGTCGTCATTTGAAAACCTGGTACCATCCGGCATTCGTGCAGTATGCCGAAAAATACTGTATAATCCGTCAGCCCACGATACTATAAGTTTGCCGTAGAAGACCATGATGATGATGGTTCTCTGCCTTAAGGTAGGTTCATTGGCTTTTATGCCATCCGGGGATGAGACGAGTTAAGTGGTTTCCCGTTGCCTTCATCACAGACAACTGTGGGTGAGCAACTTAACTTGTCCAGGGTCGTTACGCGATGGCTTAATGTAGATTCGAACCTTCGACCCCCGGTTGCAAGGCACCACCGCGTCCCATAAGCATCCGTTTATCGATTACCATGACGTCACCTTTCGTAAAATGCATCTAGGCCCTAAATATTTTTGGCTGACAGCAGCGCTAAAATAAACACACATCAGCATTGTTAACATGAAGATTTACAATTCCGAGTTTTATTTCGACCACGTTCGAGGGCGACACGCACTTACAACAGGACATTAAAGTTTTGCAAAAACCGCCTAACTGCCTGTCAATTTCTTTTATAAAAACCTGTTAATAAATAGTATCGTACTGTTAACACTTGAGGTGGTCCTTGATTCATTGCTAAAGCATTAACTTTGACTTTATTAAAATTACAAAATTTAGGAATATCCTTCAATAAAATGGCAAATTATGCCGTAGTACAGTATTTCCGGTTTATAAACGAGAAGTTTGTCTAGCGCAAGCATTCATTGCAGGCTAATGCGCTGTGAGATTTCAAACAAGTGGGTCTAAGCAGCGTAAGCAAAATTGTTGGTCTTGGCGATATGCAGACGGAGCAGCTGTCAGTCCCAGAAATAGCCACGCTGTTTATAGATTTGTTTACAATCTTTTTTGCAGAAAACTCATACTACCTAGTTTGAAAGTTTCAAGTCGTTTGTCATCGCTGATTAGCTTAATTTATACAATCGCCTTTTTGCAGTGTTGGCCTTCTCTGTTTCTTCCGTAATTTATAAAATCCCGATCCAGACCCTTTAAGCAAAGATGTTAGAGCCTACGGCGCTAACATCTTTGCTTTAAGCACACAGCGCGCAAGGATGCCCTTTCGCATAACGATGTTGTCTTGTTTCCAAGATTTAAATCTCGGGCTAGCACGATCCGTACACGGAGATCTTAGGGGTCGTCCATTAATAATTATGTCAACAAAATTTAGGCAGTTTTGACCCCTCCCCTTGTCAACAACTTACTGTCAAACATTGAAGGACCGGTAGGAGTACCGTTGGACCCCTAAAAATTATGATAACAATCCCAGAACCCGGCCCACCCCCTACAAAAAACACAATGGCTCAATATCTAGTGTTATCTAGTGATCTAGTCTAGAGGTAAACTGTAAGTAAGAATAATGTGAAAAATGACAAGAAAGCACGAAGACTTCTCGTAGTATTTTAATAAAATGATATATTTACACTATGTACATTATACTCACACATTCATGACAAACACCGTCAAGCCGAGATTCTTCGAAAAGGCAGCGGCACAGCTTCACACAGGAAGAACAAAAGACGAGAACCGGCATTAACAACCACAAGAACCGACCACGGAGGGTACACTCGTAAATCAACACGTCAAAGAGTAGCGACCACGTAGGGTAGGCTACACTCTCAAGAAAGACCTACGAAGAGGTACTCAACGAAATAGCCTACACACAACCGGAAAACCCTTACTTAACTAAACCAGTCTCACAATACACAGCAAAGCCTCTCTATTTATACAGACGAGACCATCCTATATTCACAGTAAAACGAGGTGCGCCTTAACTAAGTTTAGTAAGTGCACGTGTGACGATGATGATGGCGTTAAGACGAGATGGTGGGAGGCCACTCCCAACAATGTAGACATAGGCGTAGCTACATTGAGGCACGAGGAGGCAGTTGCTTATATGGAACTTCCATTGACTAATGACCCCAATGACCAGGATTTTGCCAATGGTCTGTGAAGTTGCCTCCTCTTGAATTTAAGTCTCGCTACGTGCCTGCATGTAGAATCATTTTAAAGACTTTTTACACTAAAAAAAGCAATCTCGAATTTCAAAATATATGAGTTTAGTTTATTACCAGCTTTTAGTAGTTTTAAACATTAAGCACTTTATACATTTTTAGCATTACCTTAATGTTTAAGCTACCATTTTGAAGGGTTTGTGTTGATTCATTGGAAAAAAATTGTACCGAACCCCCTCCCCCTTGTCAACAACTGTCAAACTTTTCCAAACCCCTCCCGCCTATTTTGTCGAAATTTTATATCTCGTATGTTATTCCTGAACTCTTACTAAGCTATTACTTCATACTATAATATCTAGATATATTTTTTTCTATGTACACCTACAGCGTTATGTCTGTTGTTTACACATTAAACGAATATATGATGATTAACGGACGACCCCTTAGACTTACAAGGATCCTGAGTGGCCGAGTGGGTTGGTAGCCTGCTCGTCACGCCGGCGCCCCGGGTTCGCTTCCCGGTCGGGTCGGTTTATCAGAGATTAATTTCTCGGATCTTTACTGCGGGTGGCTCGGTCGCATTATAAACGTGGAGTACAATACAACACGCAATACAACACATCACAATACAACTGGGGCGCGGTGGTTTAGCGGTATGTTCGGTGCCTTGCAGCTGGAGGGTTGCGGGTTCGAATCCACCTCAAAGTCGCCGCGTAGGGACCCTGGGCAAGTCCTTCACTGCAATTGCTCATGCGCTTCGGCGTGAAACTCCGATTCAGCGTTCACGCGCAGTAGTCGGGAGCGCCTCTGAATGGGAAATCTGGTAGGGGCGCTATAACAAGTGTTCAAATACAATACAATACAGATGTTGGAAACCCATTAAAACGGGTAGCGGTGGTAGGCCTAGCGGCCTATAGCTTATTCACGAGTACTGCGTCGTGTTGGAGTTGTCTCGATTTATACCAAACGATGATCCAAGTCTGATAATTCCAGAGATGGGCAGTAATTTAATTGGTGTAATTGAAATTACGTAATTTGAATTACAATTGTAATTGGTAATTTGTAATTTGTTGCTCTGGATCAATGTAATTTGTAATTTGTAATTGAATTACATTTTTTCATGTAATTTGTAATTTCAAATTACATCTGTAAAATCAAATTACTTTGAACAAACTAGAACCAGAGACTCCACAACCAGACCAGTTTTGAAAGCATCTTTTCCTTATCTTGATCACCTTCACTATAGTATTTCTGGAATGAAAAATAGTAACACTGAACTCTGAATGCTTAACAAAATTGGAGTCATTGTCAGAAGTAGTAGCAACAATTTTGTCATGTGTCAGACCGAGATCATAATGTATTACATAGATGAGTTGCGCTACTCCATCACACGTGTGTGATCCAACAAAACGTCTGCATGCTAAGGCAACTGAGCTTCGCTCAAATGCACATGCATCGATCCAGTGACAGGTTACTCCCATGTAGGCCTAACTTCTGTGTTTAGTAGACCAGACATCTGCAATTAAAGATATTATTTATACAATTTAATTCTGCACTTTCTTCATCTGTGCTGGTACGCAAACTCATTATAGTTTTGAAAGCATGATTGTAAGGTCAAACAGATGCCGATTATCGGATAACCTGTTCGAACAGTTGCTACTTCTTAGAGAATATTAAATAAACAGTTTCAAACACTCGAATATAAATGAACAGTGGAAACAAAGCATGTGTTTCCTGACTGAATTTCTTGATCCCAACTATGCATGTAATTTGTAATTTGATGTAATTGAAATTACGTAATTTGTAATTTGTAATTTCCCCAAAATTTCTAAAGTAATTTGTAATTTGTAGGCCTAATTCAATTACATTTTCCCAAGTAATTTGTAATTTGTAATTCAATTACATTTCACTGTGTAATTTGCCCATCTCTGGATAATTCAGACTTGTAATTACAACAAAGCTCTTAATAAACATTTCTTCACTAGAATATGCTCCTCTCTGTGCGTGTGACTTCAACCATGCTGTTCTAGCACTAGCATTATCCCTTTCCCTTTACACAAGGATCCACTAGGCTTAGTGTGCCAAGTTAATTTGCACCGAAATAAACGTAATGGAAATTTAAAATGATCAATAAAAAATGACACACAGGACCATTTCTGCTAATAAGTAAATTATACTGAACAGCAAGAATTGATAAAAACATCATCTCACATTTTATTAAAAATTAGATCAAAATTAAATACTTGGATTAAAAATAGCTCTAAATTAACATAAAAAGCACATTTTATGCAAGACAAGCTGCAATGAGCACAAGTAATTCATCAGGCAAGAATACACTAGTTTTTAAATATCACCACAAATTAAAATACTCAGTACAGAAATAGCAATCATTTGTGGGCACAAAGACAAGTATATAATGCTTAATCTAGAAAAAAATGCATTAAAGAATATAATACATTTCAGTAATGAGCATCAATATGGATGTAACATTTTGCCTGGCACCTACGAGCAGATTTACTATATTGTACATAGAAAATATACAAAAACTGGATATTATTGATTAAGAAATACATTTTAGCATCTTAACGTCAAACCCTGTGGCAATGATTCATAATGAGCAGCGGTCTTGAAAATTTCTGGAACATGTTGATACCACATCTTATGCCAAAGATATATGAATTGTACATAGATATATGAATGCAGCGCAAGATTCTTAATAACGCTGATCACAACAATGACAGCATAAGGAGCTCATAACTCTAAGCAACCAATATATCAGAAAATATTTAAGCAGAAAATATATAGAAATAAGTGGCGAGATTTTTAATAACAGTGATAATAATAGTGATAGAATAAAGAAAACCCACAACTTTTAGTGACCAATGTTTCTGGAGAAATAATTTATGCAGAATAATATATAGAAATAATGAGCAAGAGTTTTAATAACACTGATAGTAATAATAATAATGATGATAGAAGAAGGGGACCCACAACCCTCAGTGACCAATAGTTCTGTGAAATAGTGACTAGGCGCGTCAGTCAGTAAGTCCATTAACTTGGAGGCAGTTGAATGGCAGACAATCACAGATCTCTTGGCTGCCGACGTTGGATCCACTGCAGGTGGGCTTCAAAGAGGACCTTGTTCACCTGGTAGTAGAACGGATTGTCCGTGGCAGGTAGCTCCGGATCGTAGGCCTCAGGCAGAGTCGGCTCAAAGCCAACCGGACGGCGGCAGGACTCCTGTAACAAGAAGCTATCGTTGTTAGTTGAGTTTGAAAAAACACTCATATTGTTATTCATCTATGTACATGACTATACCATGTAAACTTGGCGTAAATCACAAGGGGGAATGTCCCCCAAAGTTTTGACTGAGGCCTATCTGCCCCCCCAAATGCAAAATTCCAGCCCTCGAAAAAATCTGTTCCCCAAAGTTATGTACAGATTTTTCCCTCTGCATATAAACAATGCATGTAGGTAGAATCTACAATTTAAACAATGTTTGCAATGTTAGTATATTGAGAGGTTGTAAATGGCTCTACATAAATGGCTAGTTACATAATATAGGCCTACTACTGAAGGTGATGAAGTCACTGAATTCAGGTGCATTTAAAAGTCCTTGACCATGGACAGGCACTCTGTGTAAGCCACATTCTATAAAACAGTCAATTTCAATTTACGAGTTTGTTAGCTATAGGAATAAAGAAATTAAAACAATAAGTTCAAAAATAACTATAATTATTTATAATTAAGTCTTCTATGTAGATTCACAATTTCTATAACATACATCAATGTGTGGTGGCAGCAGTTGCACAGTTGATTGGTCGTTTCCATGCTGCATGTTAAGATCCATTGCCGAAGCACTGTCGAAAAAAAACAATTCCCAATGTTACATTTACCTGAAGTCAAGTCTATCCCGATCAGTTAGCTACTCGCATGGGCGTATTTAGGGGTGGTTTTACGGGTTCAACCCACCCAAAGTAAATGCACTACTGTTATTAGAACTAAAAATGTAGAAAAATACAATGGAACCCCCCAAAACTTAAAACCTCCTCTTAAATTTTTTCAAGCCCTGGCTACTCATGTATACCACTCTTGATATGGCTCACAAACAGTGCATTGTTTCTGGTTAAGAGGGCCTGGAACCAGTGGCATCAGTGACTTTGGCCAGTGGGGTCATGTACATACAAAGTGGAAAATTGATTAAGTTTAGGACAGCCAGCATCAAAGGCACAAAGTCCACAATGACTTGGATGGGTCTTCGAAGGGTTGTAATTTGTAAGCCACCCAAGCAGAGTCTGAGGCAGAGTCCTGGAAGCCTATTTGGTTTGATGCATTTAAAATGAAACTGAGCATGTTTAGGCATGTACTGCTCGATGTTAACCCTGACACCAAAACATTGTTGGGCTCACGAGCATTCTCAGTGGCTAGTCTAAAGCTTTCAACATCACTGTTTAATACTTTCTGTTGGTTCTCTAATGCAATTAAGAACTGAACTTAAACTCGATTGTTTCAGCTAGGCCTACCTTACTATCCATAGCCCGACTCCTGGTTCTGATACTTATCGAATTTCAAATTGGCTTTTCAAATGAATTTTGGCTTTGAATTTTACTTGAAGCAACATCAAGTGATAATTTATGCCTTATGATAAAAGTGTGCCTGTGTGGTAGAAGTCAATAGATTAGAAAAGGTTACTCATCGACATAGCAAAGTTAAGAGTCAATGACTGGGGTGGAGAAGTACACCTAAAACATCTTACTGGACCTACATAAATCTGTCTTGGCCTCATAGGGGCCGAATTCCACAACCGTTGGCTAGCTATCCCGCTGTCTGGCACGAATTACGTCTCTACTGAACTTTTAAGTTTTTTAAAACAACAAGTTAATACAACCACTTACTTTAAGTCCATTTGGTTTATTCGTTTCGCGATTGGTTGACTCAGGTCTTGATCGGCATCCTCTGGCCTTGCGCGTTTACTGGAAAAAACCGGAAAAAAGTCAGCCATCGTTACATAAAAATTTCAAAATATTGCATTTGCGAAAGTGGTTTTTAACAGGAAAAACAGGAATGAAAACCCCTTGAACCCGCCAGTGGGGACAGACCAGACAAAGGTTTTTGCTTAATGTTACTACGTATAATACAGGCTACAATTATCTGGCATCGAATTGGCAAAAATAACCCCAGTTACATACGTTGTTTTGCGACGAGGCATAATTGCTGGAACTCTTTGCGACACTTAATTATTTCAACAGATTGCGTTAAGTTATTTCAAGATTCCGCCGACTCGATTTCCGTTGTCTCTCGATTCAGCGTTTGTCTCGCGTCTCTGCTCCGTAACAATGGAGAGATGACGTTTCAATTGTAAGCGAAATTAAATTCAGCGCCATCTGGCAGTTGCCTGGATTAATTTTAAATTTGCATCGGCAAAACATAATTTTGCGTGTTATTATTATTATTATTATTATTATTATTATTATTATTATTATTATTATTATTATTATTATTATTATTATTATTATCGTTATTATCGTCATCATCATAGTCGTCGTCATCGTCGTCATCATCATCGTCGTCGTCATCATCATCGTCGTCGTCGTCGTCGTCATCATCATCATCATCATCACCACCATCATCACCACCATATTGAGTGTGTCGTCGACCAGAGCTGGACCTTCTTTGAGATCTGAGGGGAAGGGCGATCTGCGGGTGCATGAAATCAAAAACTTGGTTTGGTAACAGGGCATTTGCGAAAGCAGGCCCGGCTGAATGGAACAAACTCCCGGACTTTGCCCGCAAATCCTCAACATTAGGCCTTCATCGATTTTCAAACCTAACTTTGAAAACTTATTTTAAGATTTACTAGGACCGATTTTTCTGTTAGGATACGCGCTTTTAACGCAAGGTTTTCTATTTTGTTTAGGGGCGCTGAAGGCCTAAATGACAGTTTATTAATAATTATAATATTATTATTATTATTATAATTATTCGTTTATTATTAGCATTGAAGTCAGCTGGCAACCGACCCTAACAGGGCGTACGGAGCTTAAATGCCGGCCCGGCTGAACGGCCCAAAATGCCGCGCTTTGCACTTAATTTTGGACATTTTCGGAAATTTTCAAAACTACTTCCGCTAAAATTTCTGATGACCCTTTCCTCCGCCCGTGCCGCCCCTCATTACGCCACTGTATGCTATTTCTGGATTATTTTTCTTCCTTTCCTTCCTTCTTTGTCTACTTTTATTACTTCCTCTTATGGCTTTTTCAATTTTTTTCTAATTCATATTTCTTTTATTTCTCTTCAACCCTATTTTGCCGCCCCTGCTCAAGTTAGCCCGGGGCGACTCGCCCCCCTGCCCCTCCCCTCGGTACGCCACTGACTCTGATTAGGCTACAACGAGTTCAACAGAATGATTAGGCCTAATTAAGATGGAGTTCAAAATATTATAAAACTAAGCAGGTAATGTAATGCATTCTTGAAACTAATGTAACCCGAGGGACCTCTTGCAGTTCACACGCTGGGAATCCATGAAAGCTGAGGATACGGAGCACATGAAGAGTTCCCATGCACTTGGCCGAGACCTCTGCTACATGTGTTGTGACTCTTAGGTCGGCTTGGATAGTTACGAGTCGTAACCATCCAAGCCAACCTAAGAGTCACAACACACGTAGCAGAGGAGTCGGAGCACATGAAGAGTTCCCATGCACTTGGTCGAGACCTCTGCTACGTGTGTTAGTCGTAACTTACGACTAATATCTTTACTGTCGGCACTCTGTTTAATTCCTTGAGCGTATAAGGGATCATGACACCGCGTCGACAAGGAATTATCATCTCTCTCTCTATAGATGTATCAATTATTGTTTAGAATTTTTATAGCATGCAGTTTGAAACTCACAGCTTCTGAAGAAGCCGTAAACTTTTGATAGTAATTTTTGAAAAACAAATATGTAGTGCCCCCAGATAACATCACCGCTCGAGTCATTCCACAACAAAGGGCCAACAGAGGCATAGGCACGATGTTGTGCTGTGGCAGTCCGAGACCGAAACTCGACCTTTGTTCCCTACAGTGAGCACAGCTGAGCACACTTAAATAAATATTTTGCTCCGTCACATTGACTGGTTCAGGTCACTTATTTTGGGCGAAACAAAACAGAGACAAAGTCCCCTCTAAACAAGAGGCCAAAAGAACAAAGTTCTCTGCAGCTTTGCATACTGACAAACAAACTCTACAGAGACACAGAAGAGTAGCTAAGAGGCTCTCACGTGCTTTAACCGACGGTGCGATTTAGCCTACAATCCAGAGGAATGCATTTCCTTTCGTGACCGGTGTCAGCTGGAAATATCTCCACGTCAGCAATCATTCTCGTCGTAATATTCATTGACGTCAGTTTGGAGATGAAACTACTTTACGCCAATCAGATTTTTTTCTGTCTGTGGATCGTAGCGCTGCACGGGCAGACTAAAGGTAGGAGCAGACAGACCGACAGACACACAGACGGACAGACAGACAGACAGACGGACGGACGGACGGACGGACGGACAGACAGACAGACAGACAGACAGATGGACAGACAGACAGACAGACAGCAGATAGACAGACGGACGGACGGACAGACAGATGGACAGACACACGCACACACAAACACACAGATACACAGACAGACACACGGACAGACGGACTATGACCACAGATGGACAGACTGACAGTATTGTAACAGACGGATCATTTACAAAGCGGACGGACGGACATACGGACGGACAGACAGCGCTCCGACAGACACACGCACGCACAAACACACAGACACACTGACAGACAGACAGACAGACAGACAAACTGACAGACAGACCATGAACATTTGATGGGCCCCATATGGGCCCAAAATTGGAATGTGGGCCCCATATGGTCCCCAAATGGACGTGATTAGAAGATAGAGACAAGAACAAACAGAAAGGCAGGTAGGCGGACAAACAAACATTCAAACAGATGAACGAAGGAACAAATGCATGAATGAAATAAGAGAAGAAAGAATGGAGGAATGAATGAAACGAATGGATGAATGAATGATTGAATGAATGAATGAATGGATGAATGAATGAATGAATGAATGGATGAATGATTGAATGAATGAATGAATGAATGAATGGATGAATGAATGAATGATCAATGGATGCAATGTCGGAAGGCGAAAGGCAGATGGACATCAGGGTGATAAATGAATTAATTAAAATTTGGGAACACAGTACGGTAACTGTTTGATTAGAGCGTTAGCCGTGTAACGTGGGAGTAGGCCTACAGGTTCGAGTCTCCTCAAGACAGCCTATCCCCTGTGTAGGGACCTTGAGTAGCTACTGCTACTATAGTATGCAGTAGTATAGCAAGTCCTTCGCCATATAGACTGATGCTTAATCAGTTAGTAAATAGTAGTAGTAGTAGTAGTAGTAGTAGCAGCAGCAGCAGCAGCAGCAGCAGCAGCAGCAGCAGCAGCAGCAGCAGCAGCAGCAGCAGCAGCAGTAGCAGCAGCAGTAGCAGCAGTAGTAGAATACTACTACTACTACTATACTACTACTACTACTACTACGGTTTGTAATCGTAAGATTTGTAAGAGCGGGAGATTGTAGACAACGTTCCTTATCAGACTCTGATATGAGTGGGAACAAGACTTCAGGTATGTATGTTATCCTTTGTAGCCGATAAACCTCCACCCTGTTCCCATCGGGAAGCCATTGTATTCCAGAATGGTTGGAGGAGAGTGAAGAACGCGATCAGCCCACAGGGTCACCGGGCGATCTTCCAGGCCGTCCTTGACGACGTCGAGGGGCAGAACAAAGACCTCGCAAACGAGCTGCGATCCATGCTGAAGACCGTTTCCGGTTATAGACTGATGTCGAAGGTGGACCTGTACCTGTCCTTTCTGATGAAACCGAAGATACTGACCGCACAGCTCATCTATGACATCCGGAGACATCCGGACTGGGCAAGGAAGGCCATGACAATCATCCCACTGACCGGCAGACCAGTCAATACGTAAGTCGCATAACATTAGATAGATCTCAACGTTGATTGACGGATTTATACTTGGTACATACTGTATACACGTATATTACGGTATAATATTTACGCATGTATATACGCATATAATGAGGTGACTAGAAGAGAGCTGGGACAGACGGATACAATTGTCGATAGAATAAGGAAGAAAAGGCTAAAGTGGCTGGGAACATGTGATGAGAATGGGTAATGACAGATTACCATCGATGGCTTTACACGGATATGTGGAGGAAACTAGGAGTAGAGGAAGACAACAAAAGACATGGATGGATAATATACGAGAGGATCTGGAGAGAATGAAGATGAACATTGCAGAAGGCAAAGGAACAAATCAACGATAGAGAATTCTGGAGACGACAAGTTGAGGACTCATCGTTGGCCTTGGCCTGACGGAGGAGAAGCAAAGAAGAAGAAAGATACGCATATACGCGCGCACAACCACGCACGCATATCTCTGTTGAGGCTTGGAACAGTAGCGAGTAATAGAACTTGCATATCATGCGGGCTGCTTACACCATCCATAGTGTAGAAGACGGGAGGGCATGAGGCGTGCCCCAAAATTTAAGGCATTTGTGCTTTTCGGGAGAAAGAAACGGAGGAGGAGGAGGAGGAGGAGGAGGAGGAGGAGGAGGAGGAAGAGGAATATGCCAGATTTCACTTTTCACAAAAAGGTGGCTACTGATTAGTCCGACGGTCTCCGACTATTGCTACCGCCTATACGTATAAAGGTAGACCGTATACCGTCTAACCGTCTGCATACATAGCCTACTTAGCTCACACACGCATCATACGCACAATGCCAATTATTATTCTGCATTTCTTTTTGTTTCGAGGGCAGAAGTACAAAAGCTTGCCCCCACCACTGAACTTTCCCCTACGCCTATGTCTATGTCTATGTCTATGTCACCAGAGGCGACATACTTTCGACCTGTGACCCGGGTGGGGTGATCCAGTGCCCTCACGGCATCGCGGTCAAAAGCTGAGGGGAGCCTATTATTGTTATTTGTTACTGAATTGGTTCGTCTACGTTTCCTCCTGGTTGGCCTGATTTTGCGTCACTTCGGGTCAAACGGCACGAGATATGCCGACGCCGTCGACTGGGCTGTTTGGAAACAGGAGCACAGGAACGCAGAGCGCTTTGTGTAGAGTCTGGTGCCGAAGCTCTTTCCATGAGGATGATTAGGAAGGCAATCCTGTCCTAGACAGCAAACCAACGCAGTTTGTTTCGTATACAGCTCGCAACATGCGAGAATTTTGCCACAATTCTGATGGGGAGGGGGCAGTTGAGGATGGAAAGAAGCTGGCGTATGCAGAATTTCGGCAGGCCCAGGAGGACACAGTCGTAAATAGTCAGGCCCTAAAAGTCGCCGGGTCCCTGGGCAATTGTCCCTCTGACTCCCCCCTCTTGGCGGGCCTGTAAATAGTCCAGGGGCGTCAGAATGAAGGAGTGGACGGGAGTTGCAGCGGCGTCCAGGCAGAGCCACAGAGGCATAACTTTGGTCTGGAAAGTGGGGGTAATAAATTTTCGAATCATTTCCTTAAGCATTGATATAAGCTTAGTAATTTATTTTAATTCGTTGTAGAATTTTAACCAGGCTCTTAGATGACAGAACGCTGGGTTGGCGTCGGTGCCTGGCTTATTTAGGAAAGACAGTGATGCAGACTTTATTGACTGCAACGCTATCTGCCGAATGCCGTCTACTTAGCACATCGGGAATATCTACGCATCCCATACAGGGCGTTGTCCACTTCAGTCGCAAGGTAGCGCTTTTGTTTACTACTACTGCTGCAGCAGCAGCTATTTTTTGTTGCTGTTGCTGCTAATACTGCTGCTGCTGCCTGTCTTGTAGTCTCTGTCTCTGTCTGTCCGTTTCTGTCTGTTCGTCTCTATCTCTGTCTTTCTCCTATCTCTGTCTCTGTTTCTGTCTGTCTCTATCTCTGCCTGTCTATATATCTGTTTCTTTGTTTCTGTCTGTCTCTGTCTGCTTTTATCTGTCTCTGCCTGTCTCTGTCTCTATCTCCATCTATCTGTCTCTGCCTGTCTCTGTCTGTCTCTCCCTCTCTTAGCTAAGTAGCCGAGTCTAGAGAGTTGGTTCGTGTATGGTTACATTGATTTGTCCCACTATATTCGTTTCCCAATGACGTTCTATAAGTTTTCTTCCAGCTCATTGGTGGTCTCACAACGGTCTCGATAAACGTCCAAGGCTTCAGTACGAACAATACGAAACACGGTTTCCACATTCACAAGATCGGTCGATTGGGGGACAACTGCAACGAAGCTGGGCCTCATTTTAATCCCACGGACAAAGAACACGGGGCCCCTGAAGACGACGAAAGGTAGGCGATGAAATACTTTGCACAAGCTTCTACGGCCCATGCAGTCTAGGAGTTTCTCTATTGTTGGCTCCACTAGCTGGAACCGGTTACCTCAGTCCCTCAGGGTCGACCTTTCCTCTATTTCTGTTGACCAGTTCCGTCAGCGCCTGAAAGCCTCTCTTTTTTACCAGTGAAGACACTGGCCCTGGTCGGGAGCGCCTCTGTTTTTGAGTGGCGCAATATAAATACTCGATTACGATTACGATGGAAGATGAATAGCAGTCTCTTCAGCTAGCTTAAGAGACAGACATGAGTTTGAAGTGCTAGCGACTTCATTTTCTTAGCCTCGGCATATGAGGGCGGGTGTCCAGGCTGGCTCCCTCGCCATCTCATCTACCCACCGACGGCGTACGGTCTGTGTACTCATATTAGCTGAGTTGGTCAGCGGTGCAGATGAAGCAGAAATCTGGCAGGGATTTGAACCCCCAACCTCTAGATTGACATTACAGCCAGCTATCCACTATACTATAGCGCAGCTAGACGTAGAGTCCAAACATATATAAATAAATAAATAAATATATATTATTATAAGGTTAGAACCTGCCTTATAGGTTAGAAGGTATAACATTTAAAACAGCCGATCTACGCTCACTTGATCGCCTTGACTTTCTTGTCCCACGAGCGAGGACTGCCATGGCTAAATCTCGAGCTTTTGCCTTCATTGGCCCTTCACTATGGAACCAACTCCCTACATCAACTCGTTCTTTGATACTATCTGGTGGTCCAGGTGCTTCTTTTCGTTGTCTTGAGAACACTCCGTTCGCTCGGAGTCTTTCGCACTGGGAGCGCCTCTGATTGATGTTCACTGTGAGAGGCGCTATATAAATCTATGAATACAATACAAATACAATACAATCATAATTATATAGGCTAGCGCATAGATCGCCTCTACTTAGTATTGTTCTTTGAGCAGCGATGAATGGCCAATTGCTATTGCTATACGTATACGCAGGCATGTTGGCGACTTGGGAAACGTTGAGGTCGACGAGAGGGGCCGAGTGATTGTAAACATACGGGACCACCTGTTGGAACTGTCTGGACCAAACAGCATCATAGGAAAATCAGTTGTGGTAGGTCTTTCTTATGGATTAAAATTATACCCATGAACATCATGCATCTATAAATTACCCTAGAAACAAAAACACAAGCTGTACATGCATACATACTGTAAATACATATACATACATACATATATACACTTAACTACACACATTCATACATACCTATATGCACATACAAACATACATGCACATATTCATACTCACATACTTACATGCACACATAAATACATGCATACACACACATATATATATATATACACAGAAATACATGTATGCATGCTTACATATATGAATACATATATACATGCATGCATACATACATACATACATACATGGATGTTTGCATGGATGCATGCATACACACAACCACACGTACATTAATACATCCATACATTCTCCATGCATCCATAAATGCATCCATACATACATGCACATATAGTCATATACACATACAGACATAATACGTATATAATATGCATGTATTATAGATGCATGCATAGGCCTACATATAGCGATACACAGATACTTACATATGCCTATTGTCTTTGTCTGAGACAGTTCCATGAATTAATCGATGACTTGGGTCGCGGTGGGTTCCCAGACAGCAAGACGACCGGACACGCCGGCAGAAGAATCGGATGCTGCGTCATCAAAGAACTTTGAACTCACGAAGAACGAACCAACCTATCATAATATCGACCTATTTCCCTTCATGTAGCGCCAACGACGGATTAGATAGATAATAATTATATTATACCTTCCGATGGATTTAATAAAAGGGCTGTAGCTTTTTTGGTGTAGGGAGATTCCGTTCATTTTACAGCGGCATCAGTATATAGCCTAAGCCAGTCAGGAAGGGTTAGGTAATCAGACGAAAGAATTAATGACGTATACCGATGCGACTTTCGCACAACGAGGTAGTTCACTTTTTAAAATTATAATTATAATGATAATTAGAAATGTTTATATTACCACAACAAGATTACACTATAATTAATTAGAATCTCCCTGCTATAGTGTACATGATGTTTAGGGAGAGTAGAAATTCACAAAGTCACGGAAGCCGTGAATTCAGTGATTTTTGGCATTTGCTGTGAATGCCGTGAACTTCCCCAAATGCCGTGAATTTCCCCAAATGCCGTGAATTTCCCCAAATGTCGTGCATTGCCACGATTTTGGGCAAATTTTGTGAAATTAATTCAACGCGACGTTAGGAACTGATATCATTTTGACATGTTTCGCAAATTACATTAAATTCGCTACATGTGGGCCCTAATGATGGGCTACAGCAATTAGCAGAGATTAACGGGGCTATGTGCTGAAAGTTGACTGCCATTTAGCGTGACATTAAACATCACCAGCGTCTTGCTGCTTTGATCCATGTTAGTGTTATGATTACACTGATTAGATCTTAGTAAATAGAAATGTGATTCGATGCAGAATGTTTACATTGACATTAAATACACAGGGGACACGTCGTTTCTTTTTTATTTGCGTTATTGTTTGGTCGGATCTTAGCAAATAAAAGCGTGATTTCATGCCGTGAATTTGCCGTGATTTTCGCCCGTTGTTACAAATTGCTTCCGTGAATTTTGAACTTTGTTTGCCGTATATTTCTACTATCCTCAATAATGTTAAGCGTCATTAAGAGCAAAGATTTCACCGGTAAGCAAGAAAATGCACAGTAAACTTGGAAAGAGTCGCCACTGGTTGTCCCACGTACACACGTGCAGCCGAGTCAGGTGACTCACGAAGCTGGATGCGTGAGAATAGCGTCAGACTCCGGCATCAGTTCCTCACCCGGTTCCACTCTTATCGTTTCCACGGTCCACCGGTGTTCCATCTTGGAACCTCCAGGTTCCTTTCCATCTACCTCACCTCGGCGTAGACGGGACTCAACACCCGGTGACTCCATGAGAGACGGGGCCGCCTCAAGCGGGACCGGCGGCGGCGGTCTGGGCAGTCGATAGGAGAGGCTGAGAATGTTGTAGAGGCTGAGAGCGTCCCCGGGCGCCACTAACACTCCGCCGCCTGCGTCGTTGGGAGAGGCGCTCGTGCGAGTGTTGGTCGTTGCTCGTCCGGAGAGTCTGCTCAGACGACTCAAACGCCGCTGGAGGTGGCACGGGTTGACCCTGCAGGCCCAGGCCGAATAGAAACAGGACCTCGTCATCGACTTCAAATCATTCTACAATCAGTCAGTCAGCCAGTAATTAAATAAGTAAGTCGGTAAATAATCAGCAGGTCGGTCGGTCAGTCAGCCAACCCAAACAAGGTGTCAGTCAGTCAGTCAGTCAGTCAGTCAGTCAGTCAGTCAGTCAGTCAGTCAGTCAGTCAGTCAGGCAGTCAGTCAGTCAGTCAGTCAGTCAGCCAGCCAGCCAGTCAGTCAGTCAGTCAGCCAGCTAGCCAGTCAGCCAGCCAGCCAGCCAGCCAGTCAGTCAGTCAGCCAGTCAGCCAGCCAGCCAGCCAGTCATTCAGCTCAGTCAGTCAGTCAGTCAGTCAGTCAGTCAGTCAGTCAGGTGTCAGTCAGCCAGTCAGTCAGTCAGTCCCGTCAGTCAGTCAGCCAGCCAGCAATCAGCCAGTCAGTCAGTCAGCCAGCCAGCCAGTCAGCCGCCAGCCAGTCAGTCAGTCAGCCAGCCAGCCAGTCAGTCAGTCAGCCAGCCAGTCAGTCAGTCAGCCAGCCAGCCAGTCAGTCAGCCAGCCAGTCAGTCAGCCAGTCAGCCAGTCAGTCAGCCAGTCAGCCAGCCAGTCAGCCAGCTCCAGCCAGCCAGCGCAGCCAGCCAGCCAGCCAGTCAGCCAGCCAGCCAGCCAGTTAGCCAGTCAGCCAGTCAACCAGCCAGCCAGCCAGCCAGCCAGCCAGCCAGCCAGCCAGCCAGCCAGCCAGCCAGCCAGCCAGCCAGCCAGTTAGCAGTCAGCCAGTCAGCCAGTCAGTCAGTTGCCGCCAGTCAGCCAGTCCAGCTCAGTCAGTCAGCAGCCAGTCAGTCAGTCAGTCAGTCAGTCAGTCAGTCAGTCAGCTCAGCCAGTCAGTCAGTCCAGTGTTGCTGTCAGTCAGTCAGTCAGTTGCGGCAGCCAGCCAGCCAGCCAGCCAGCCAGCCAGTCAGTCAGTCAGCCAGTCAGCCAGTCAGCCAGTCAGTCAGTCAGTCAGCCAGCCAGCCAGTCAGTCAGTCAGCCAGTCAGTCAGTCAGTCAGTCAGTCAGCTAGCCAGCCAGCCAGTCAGTCAGTCAGTCAGTCAGTCAGTCAGTCAGTCAGTCAGTCAGTCTTCCGTTTCTTTTCTTAATCCTCTGACGTACAAGTCTGTCAACTTGTATTGACGTATCCAAACGAAACTCCGTCGCATCCTCTCG
>JACEVL010000367.1:1065000-1080000 GCA_020284085.1 Aporrectodea caliginosa | reverse complement strand
TCTCCTCTGTCTGTCTGTCTCTGTCTGTTTGTCTGTCTGTCTCTCTCTTTTCAGCGGACTGATCGACCTGATTACCTTTGATTAGCTTTTAATTTGGTTTTGTTACGTCTTCGGTTTATGCCTTGTCTATAGTTATATACACCGGTGCTACTGAAGATGCTAATTATAGAGATCACTGCAGCAGGTACCTAAGTAGGTCAGTGCTGGAAGTCTGAATACGTAGCCATCTTTCTTAATGTTACCTCGACGAAACTAATCCGAACACGAATAAACGCAAAAGTTTAAAAAGTCCCATGAAGAATGATAATTGCAGGGATCTTTTGGGACCGGAACGCACCGAAACGGCGTTCCGGTTCTTTTTTGACGACCACAACGCCGTATCAGTTCCTTCTTTGATTAACATGGCGCCTGAAGGCGGCGTTTCGGTTCTACCTGAAGCCGACGTTTCGGTTCTTTTTCGTCTTGGACGGGATCACTGGATAATTGGATTCGAAACTCATTCAGAGTAGCCGAAAAACGAGCTAACTTTTCTAATAAAGATTACCAACTTCTTATTGACATAACGTCGGACTCGCAGCTGACGCAGAATTTCAATTAACATGCATTGATCGATTTCTGGAGTGAGCTAATTTAAACCCACTCTCGTGAAATGTGCCGTTAGCGTGCCTCTGCAATTTTCCACAAAGTAAACTTGTGCGAAACTGGATTCTCATAATATTATACTGCAAAAAAAATAAAATATAGAAATCGACTAAATGCTGTACCTAGAATAGGAACCCAGCTTCCTGCATCAAGCCAAAATATCATAAATACCCTGAGAAGAAACAAAAGCATTGTACACATTCAAACTTCACGTACTTCCAATATTATTGTGCTCTATGAGTTGTGGTTTTAAAAACGGTGCACTTTACGTTTTCATAAAACCTAGGACAGTGGTTCTTAACCTTTTCAAGGGAGCCGAACCCCAAGATAAATCCATGACCACTCACCGAACCCCTCAAGTTTGAACATAATTTTTTTTTTAACTAATGGGAACAAAAGGAAATAAAAAATTGTATCAAAATGTGATACAATATTAATACATTCAATACATGAACTACTAACAGTTAACTAACCATACCAACACTACCAATTGCATCTTAATGTTTCCTTTGTTGTTGCCGTTTAAAATAGCAAATGATTTTTCACTCACACTCACTGACCCAGAATATGTATAATTGTATATATTTCAGAGGACCTCTGCCGAACCTCTGGCACTGGCTCACCGAACCCTAGGGGTTCGGTCGAGCACTGGTTAAGAAACACTGGCCTAGGAGAAGAATTTTTAAACATAAACTGCTTATATGAGTGTGTCTTTAGCTATAGGCCTATTATATTAGTATGCTTCTCAGGCGCTATGTATGCCTCAATAAGTTTAGTTGAGATTTGGGTTCCGCCAGAACATATTAAGATGCGAAGGGCGGTAACCCGTCACGTTACAAGGCGATCGCTCTAACAAACCGGCTACCGTGTTTCGGTTTTTACACAATTCAATACAATTTGTTTTGTAGGGTGATTGCTCAGTGGTAAGCTACGTTACCTTTCGGGTCGACTTCAGTTGGTTCAGATCGCGCACGTGATCCGCATTTCCGGGCGCTCGACGCCGCCACAACTTCCGGCAGACGACACCGTACGCACCGGAAATGACGCAGACCGGAAGTAGATAGGTGACGACGAGTATGAAGACCGTGTAGACGACCCTCGACGGCTGCAGGGACCACTGCTCACCGCAGTCCGTCAGCAGAGGCTTCCCCGCGGGGTCGATAAGGACGGGAGTGGCCCTCCCGACGATCAGCTGGACGAGGGAGAGGCAGGCGGCGAAGGTCCAGATGCCCGCAAGGACGAACCAAGGACAGGAGTCGAAGCGTCGACGGGTCAGGAGTGGCCTTGTCACGGCCAGGTATCGGTCGATGGCGATGGCGGAACTCGTTCCAACACTGGCCGTCACGGAGACCGTTTGGATGTAGAGAACAAAGGTACACATCGTCTGACCAAAGATCCAGTTGTTCAGCATGGTCAAGGTGAAGGTGAAGGGCATGCAGAAGACGGCCATGATGAGATCGGCAGCGGCCAGGCTGATCAGGAACCCTGTCAGGTCGGTCTGCGATCGCTTGCCAACCGCGAGGACGACGATGACGGCGGAGTTGCCGAGTACGGAGAGGAGGGTCGTGGTGGCGTAGAGGAAGACGAGGCCTGGGTACTTGTCGTGGACTGAGAGGCTGGTCAGGTTGTAGACGTAGTCTTCGTCGAGGAGGTATGTGTCGTCGAGGTGGATGTCTTCGAAGTTCAAGGCGCCGTTTATCGCTTCTTCGTTGTTTGCCATCCTCACAAACTGATCACCTACAATTAGGACCGATTCTTGATCCGCAAATCGGTTTTCGCTGGATTTTGCCCTCGACCGATTAAGCGGAATCCCTGGACTACCGATACAAACAGGGATGGGAAAATTACACGGAAAAATGTAATTGAAGTACAAAATACAAATGACTTTTGAACATGAAATTGAATTTAAAATTACAAAATATATGGGAAAATACAATTCAATTACAAATTACATAATTTCAATTACGTAATTTCAAACACTGTCCATCCCTGGATACAAATACCAAAAGAAGTAATATTTTTGACCAAGATCAATTTTTTTCATTAATATAAAAATATTAACCTACTTCGGCGACCACCTGCGGTAATCTTTAATTCTTTATCATTGAAAATCCGTGCAAAATAATAACATTATGAGTCGACGCATCAACAAAAATGGCGGACAGTCAGTCTTTTTCTTAAGCCACGTGATTTAAAACACATTGCATTAATAGACACATAAAATTGTAAAAATTACTAAATTATTACTTTAGAACAAAATAGAAATAAATATTGCCGATTAATCGGATCCAATTCGAAATCGGCAAAAAACCAGGTCAAATATCCGGAATCTGAAATCGGAAAAATAATGCCAATGGGTGTAATCCTAGTTAAAATACGAGCATTTTAACTCCTATGTTTAATGCTTTGCACTGGCTTCCTGTTCAGCAAAAGATTGGTTTCAAATTATTGCGGCTCGTAGTGTAAATGCCTTTTAATTCTGGCCAGCCACAATCCTCTTCTTCTTCTTCTTCTTCTTCTTCTTCTTCTTCTTCTTCTTCTTCTTTTCTTCTTCTTCTTCTTCTTCTTCTTTCTTCTTCCTCTTCCTCTTCTTTTTTTTTCTTCTTCTTCTTCTTCTTCATCATCATCATCATCATCATCATCATCTTCATCATCATCATCATCATCATCATCATCATCATCATCATCATCATCATTATCATCATCATCATCATCATCATCATTATTACGCATTCATTAGCCTAAGCGTAACTGTCTAAGGACCAAGTATCAACCGATGGCTCTGAGCAATTTGCGAGTGAAGGACTTGCTCAAGGTCCATACACAGTAACCGTCTCAGGTCTTAGAGGAGGCGTACGCCCCTACTTTCCGCGTAACAAGGGCATAGCCTGAGTACTTGCGCGATTACTGCATCGGGACGCATTCTTCCGCCTCCGGGTTGCGACTCCGATCGCTCGAGAAAAGCGATCTTCGCGTAAAACGGATGAAAACCCGTTTTGGCGATCGCGCTTTCTCGGCGGCTGGCCCCAGATGCTGGAACGGCCTTCCTCCTGCCCTGCGAGCGGCTAACACAGTTGACTCTTTCAAATCTGGACTCAAGACTTATTTGTTCTGTAAGGCCTGCCCTGCTGTTAGTTGACTGTGAGGCGCCCTTGTAACGGCATGGCTGTGTTACGGCGCCATATAAATTGTCACTGTTATTATTATTATTATAGCGCTAAGCCAATCGCCTAACGTGTCCCACCAATATTAGGCCTAGACGCGCCTATTTAGAGTTTTGAAAGCCATCCTCAAACTGTTCTTCAGATCTCTTAAACACGTTACATCAGTTTTCGATTACATACAGAGAAATTCCTTACGAATTTCAATCTCCGAATGTCAATCTCTGTATATCCTAACGCCGCACAAAAGCCGCGTCAGTGGACCGGCTTTATAGACCAGAGCTATCCGGTTCCCCAGTTCCGATGAATCTCAGTTCCACTTGAAAATCCAATTGCATTTGATGAGTTTGTCTGCATTTCTTCTTTCAAAGGGACGAAGAGAATATTGCTTCCTCTGTTTCTAGATTGATTAAATTAGGAGCGTTCGAAAATTGAATATCCGCTTCTCTTACCGAGGCTGGATATGCCAAGAATTTCCGATTAGCACCTTCAAAGGAAAATTGCATGATTATTCGTGATTCTGCGTCAGATCTTCACCAGACTCTCGTTCTTAGCTCCGCCTAACGGCAGACTCAAATATCAAGACAATAACGGGAATTTTCGGTCAGAAACTTGTTCACGTATTGCTATAGAAACTCATCAAAAGCATAGAGGTTAAGATAACTACTCAGCGGCCTGCTTCCCAGTTCTGACGTTTATTTTATTTTTATTTTATATCTTTAGATATTGTGTATTTATTAAGTGCTGTTATATAATGGCCAAGCATCAATCGATGGCCGCTGATCAATTGTGAGTGACGGAACTGTTCAATGTGTCTACACAGGATCCTGAGTGACCGAGTGGGTTGGTAGCCTGCTCGTCACGCCGGCGCCCCGGGTTCGCTTCCCGGTCGGGTCGGTTTATCAGAGATTAATTTCTCGGATCTTTACTGCGGGTGGCTCGGTCGCATTATAAACGTGGAGTACAATACAACACACAATACAACACATCACAATACAACTGGGGCGCGGTGGTTTAGGGGTATGTTCGGTGCCTTGCATAAGGGTTGCGGGTTCGAATCCACCTCAATCGCCGCGTAGGGACCCTGGGCAAGTCCTTCACTCGCAATTGCTCATGCGCTTCGGCGTGAAACTCCGATTCAGCGTTCGCGCAGTAGTCGGGAGCGCCTCTGAATGGGAAATCTGGTAGGGGCGCTATAACAGTGTTCAAATACAATACAATACAATACAATACAGCAGCCTCTCGGAAGAGGCTCGAACCCATACTCTCTGCGTTACAAGCCGATCGCTATAACCACTCTGCTGTATACCGAGGTGTTTCTAATGGCCAAGATGCAAAGCACGCCACAACAATGCAGCAACAGGTAATACTTTAAACCCCGAAACCTGTATAATGTTTTTACGGATTTATAGCAGCGGCGTCTGAATACAGTCCTGGTTTAGCACCAGAAAGCAATTTCTCGCTGTGTTGCGCACAACTTGAGTAAAGCCGCTTTGAAGTTGCTTTGATATTGAAACCGGCGCAAAAACCATTCTCTTCTCAGTCTTCTGTGCATCACAGCTTTTCTACCGCGTCGGATAAATCAAACAGCGTCGGGATTCGTTTAGAGAAAGACTCTCTCACGAACTCTCTCCTGGATTTTTTTGACCTTTTCCAAATTAAACTTGCCACCGTTCCTAAAGATAGGCATGCAAATGAGATAGGCTACTACCGATTTTTAGAAATTTGCGACAGGTTTGGAAAGCACCGTGGAAGAAGCCGTCTAACGCGCTGCTAAGGAAACCGTAGATTTAAAATTACTTTACAAATGATTGTATTTTCAGACTAACCACGACACGTTAAATTTATATATAGCGCACTTCAGTGGAAACTCTTGCTTACTTCCACAGATTGATAGTGTTTCTCACTTAGGTAGCCTAGCGATAATACAACAGGAAGAACTCCAGGTTGATTACCGTATCGTTAACTGATAAATGCTGTAAGTCGTTTGTAGTGTCGAATCTATTCTGCATGCGTCAACCCCGCCTGTGTCTAAGTCGAATTTCTACACGAACTGCTTCTCCGTATGCTTCTGCTATTCGTGGAGAATAATCTCTGGCAACGCACGTGCGACCTATGTCTCGTCTACTCACCGTGAAACGCCCCGTCGTCTCGTGGACAGCCAATGACACTGCCCGCCGGCGATCGACCAGCGCTGTGTTAAGCGCTGAATATCTGCGACGTGGCACGCGACGTATGAGCGCTTGCGTTGCTCGCAGCGGACAAGCATTCTTCACCGGAAGTGACTAGAAGTGGTCAGGTGACCGGAAGGCGGTCATCTGACCACTTTCTTTAAGCCAGCGGTCGTTCAACCACTTTAACGGCCATTTTCTCAAGTCAACAAGCTGTTTTCCGTGACTCTGTCTGTAACATATGGCACGACTGTTCAAGCATCACTGACGCAATCGTGCTGTGATAATGCCTGGTGCATTAGACATCGCCACGATAGAACTTACTAATTACTGTGCAGGGACTACATGGGTTCAAAATTTGATGAGTTTTTGGTACAACGTGTAATCTTGAATATACTGTGATAACTTGACGGATTTCTGGTAGGCCTACACCTTGTAAGATCCGATGCCATGATACATGACGATTTTTTTGGTACGCGTTAAAATATGGAATGCAACGATTTCTTATGAATTTTTGGTACACAGCGTGCTATGGTAGAAATCAATAAATTATATGTAAAATTCTTTATTTATAAAAATGAATGCTCTGAGTGTTTTGCGTCAGTTGCTAAGCATTTAGAAATCCTAATGACTTTTGTCCAAGATGTAGCACTGCATTCCACATCTTAACTATTTTCAGGGCACAGTGTAATATAAATTGACATGAAATTTCGAAGAGCGCTGCTATCGTTGAATATTGAATGCTATGAGAACTTGATGAGTTTTCATACACCCTGTAAATATGAATGCTGAGAATTTGATGAATCTTTCACACACCGTGTTATTTTGAATGCTATGAGAATTTGATGAATTCTCAAACACCGTGTTAGTTCGAATGCTATGAGAATTTGAGGAATTTTTGATACACGGTGTAAGCTTGAATGCTATGAGCACTTCAGGAATTTTTACACATCGAAAAAGATCGAATGCTATGAGAAGCTGACAGTACTATGGTTCAACTGTTCACGTTAACTACTAGATTACGGCCAATGAAGTTCTTAATCGATACAACTATGTTATTTAGCTGTACTAAATCTGCCCGTGTCTATATACGAGGAGCCCTCCATTCTTGACGAATTTTTGAGTTTGAGTTTGAGTTTATTATTGAACCATTGCATTCAAATTCAAAATTACAGTGCATAAACAGCAATCACATTAAACAACTTAATTATTATCTAACAGCATGTTATAGTTTAACAGTATGTGAGCCAAAAGAATATGAGTATGCGAGTCAAGTAGCAAATGATTCATGGGGAGATGAAGCTGGGACAGCTTATCTAGTCTAGTCTTTTGGAACGCCGTTTAACAAAGCCTACATGAGCTAACATTCTGCTGCTACATACATAAACACATACGTACATACACGCATTCATACATAATACAAACATACATAAACACATTTATTCACACGAAGATACATACATACATGCATACATGCATACATACATACAGATATACATGCATGCATAGTTGCATACATACGCACATAGATCTACAAGTACATGCATATATTCACACATACATACATACATACATACATACATACATACATACATACATACTTTGGTATACAGACACACAGACATGGATTATCATTATATGCATACGTGCTTTCATACAAAGTTACAAACAAACATACATGCACCTAGATTCATACAGATATACACATATGCATTATATTCATACAGACATACTTACATACATCGAAACATGCATATATATATACATACGCAGACATGCAGAGACTAGCACTTGTTCTGAAAATGTCTGATTATCGAGTGAGTACTTTCGTCGTCATCCACTTATTGCAACTGTTCGGTTGGACTGCGTGGGTCAAGAACTACACAATCCACGAAGTCTTTCGAGTGCTTCAACATAGTCAAATTATCTTATATATCACTATGTGTGACGTGTATGTATGTATGTATGTATGTATGTATGTATGTATGTATGTATGTATGTATGTATGTAAATGAAAGAAATCATAGTAATGTATGTATGTATGCATGTAGTATGTATGTATGTACGTACGTACGTACGTACGTACACTGTACGTATGTATGTGTGCATGTATGTATGCATGCATGTATGTATGTGTGTATGTGTGTATGTAAGTATATAATATGTAATGTGTGCATGTACTGCTATGTACGTATGTCGATGAATGTATGCTCACTGGACTCATCGATATTACGTCATTGGAATATTCCGTTCCAGACGGTCGTTCTCAACATGCATGTTTATGACTAAAACCTAATTCCTTCGCTCACATTATTTTTGCATGTCTATGTATGTGTATGTATAAATGTATGTATCTGTTGTATGTTTGCATATATGCAGCAATGCAATTGCTTCTGGATTTAATGCGGATGTGCATGCCTATCTGTTGTGTATGTTGCTGTGTGTCTGTCCGTATGTATGTATGTCTGTCTGTTTGTCTGTCTTTCTGTTTGTATGTATGTAAGTATGTCTATCTGTCTGTTTATGTATATAATATCTGTATATGAATGTTTGTCTATAATATTATAGTAGTCGCAGTTTAACGGCACTGTGCGATAACAAATAGATCATTAGCGTCGTCCTCCTCCTTTATCCAGGCTTGGGACTGGCACTGCCAGAATACAAGCAGTGGCGGAGTTGTTTGTCTATGTACATCTGAATCTCATTAATAAGGCAACACCTCATGGCCAAAATATTCGCTATTACGCAAATCTGACATAAACACTGCAGATAATCTAAACGCACGTACGCCTATATATATATATATATATATATATATATACACTATATATATATATGTACTGTTATATATATATGTACTGTTATATATATATATATGTACTGTTATATATATATGTACTGTTATATATATATATATTTACTGTTATATATGTACTGTTATATATATATATATATATGTACTGTTATATATATATGTACTGTTATATATGTACTGCTATATATATGCATATATATGTTGTATATATATATATACGCGTACACTGAATGCATAGTTGAATCAGATAATTAATGCATGTATGTATGTGTGTATTATGTATGTATGTTAATCCTTTGCTATCTGGGCACTTATGTAGCGCCTTTGAGGAGGAAGATCTAAAAGCCGACGAGTCACGGCTTCTTGAAGTTCAGAAAAGGTGTCAGTTGAGATAAGATAAACAGCGATTATTTCTTGATCAGTTTCAGGCGCCGAATAGTTGGATATTCCGCAGAACATATTCAGCAGCAGTGTCTGTTGAAGGCAGACACTCTGCCGCCTGGTGTTGGTTTCAGGAAACAGGGAGGTTAAGTGCAATATCAAGCCCGGTTATGGCATGGATGCACCGTTTCTAAAAGGTTGTATTCGTATTTTCGATGCTGGGATATCTTGTTAACGAGGTATCGAAATAACTAGACTAGACTAGCAGAGATAAGGCTTAGGGTTGCGGAGGTTAACGATTAATTAATCGATTAATCGTTATTTCAATTTAACGATTACATTTATTTTTAGCGATTAATCGAAGACCGATTGTTATGAAAGTTATTCGATAAGGTACCCCGCGGTATTAGAGCTCTTGTGATTAATAAATCCAAAACCGCTTACTTATTTACATATTTCCAACTGAAAAAGTAAACAAGACTACTAATATGAACAAAGTACTACTAAGTAACTATTAACTAGCAATAAATAATACTAATACTATTCATTTAAGCTTAGTCATTCATTTATTCATTCAGAGGACTTGCATAGCGCCCCTCCAAGATAACCTACTCAGAGGCGCTTCCAGCGCAACTTCGGCGATAAAGAACAGTTTTGAAATTCTTGTAAAAGGTGTATGCAGAATCTCTAGCTAAAAAAACACGCAGACCTGAAGGAAGGTTATTCCACATGGTCGGCCCGACCACCGAGAAAGGCACACATCTTTGAAGTGTGCGCAAAGGGAACAGCAAGTTCGCCACGAGATGCAGAACGAAGAGAAAAGATAAACAATGAATAATGTTAATTTTGTATTTGTCATTACTTATTAGGGAATACTGTACATCTTGGGGCCATCTGCCTTTACGTCGCTCTACCCCCTCGTATTCTGAATCGTCTACTAAAATGTCCGACTATGATTGTATTGTGTATGCTCATGATCTCAATTCTACTCGGCCCGGTGAACTCTTGATCAAAATCAATCTAATCAATAAAAGTCAAAATGTTTATTTTTGCAACCAATCAAACAAAATCATCAGGTTTACATATTGCAACGCGGCTACAAAAGGAGGTCCTAAATGGGATAAAGAATCCCGCTAAGCAGGGACACCAAATTACAATTAAATTAGATGATTAATGGTGGCCTTTTAAAGAAAGATTATCGTTGGAAACATATTGATCAAGGGAATAGTAACGGTTAACGCAAAAAAGAAACGAAATGAACCGAAAACAGGAAAACAAGGAAAGCGAAACTCAAACAAATGCTATATATCAGACGAAAATCCATTGGCTGGTGACTTGTTGGTTTCGGGCGGAGTTTCATATAGATGGCTTTGTCTGTCGTGATGACTTCAAAATCGTAGGCTAGAGTTGATTAGAGATGAGCGCCGTTGTTGGCTGCCAGTTAACATGTCCCTTTTATTTTTTGTGGTTAAGATGTATGTAAACCAGAGTGCGGTTAGGCAGCTGGTATAATAAAAAAAATATACTAATATAATAATCTATCGATGCAACTTGGTCCAGAGACTATGAACATCCAAGCCATCTTCAGCGATCGACGGGAATCCGTTGGTTGGTTCCTCGTGTGTACGTGGGCCCACCACTGGTGACTCTTTCGGATTACCGTGCATTGTTTTGCTAACTGATGTAATATATTCGTTCGTAATTACATTTAGCATCATATAGGCTAGCGCAAAGAGCGCCTCTGAGTAGATATCTTGAAAGGGCGCTATATAAATGTTCAATTACATTAATTTTTACAATTACATACTTACTTACTTACTTGCACTGTCCGTATCCTGGTAGTGCCAGTCCCAAGCCTGGATAAAGGAGGGGCGACGCTAATCATCTGTGTTATGACAGTGCTGTTACACAGCAACTAACCACGGACTACTATAATAGCTTAGTGCTCGTGAGTTGTGACGAGATCACAAAGACGGACGAATCTCGTGATAGTTGGCTTTGAGTAGGAATTAGACTCTACAAATGAAAGTAGTTATTGTTCTTCGGAGCAGGTAAGATCAAAGGATTTACCGACATTCACCTCATTCGCGTGACATCGTCTCAGCCTGCGGTGCACGTGCACTTAGACATGGCAGGTGATCCACCTATTTATTAAGCATTATTAAGCATTTATTAAGCATTTATTAAAAATTTATTAAACGTGACTGTCTAATGACTAGGCATCAATCTATGTCGCTGAGTGCAGGATTTATTCAAGGACCATAAACAGGGCAGGTGACTCGAACCCGTACTCTCCGCGTTATATAAGGCGAACTCGCTAATCAAATCGGCTCCGCCACTGATTGCACTCTGTCAGTGCCAGTCCCAAGCCTGGATGAAGGAGGAGGGCGACTCTAATGATCTTTGTTATCACACAGTGTCGTTACACTGAAACGACTACTCAAATCGGCTAAGGCACGGGTTGAGATGGTGCAAAATGGAGGTGGACTGGTGTTGCTGTTGTTGTTGATGATGATGATGATGATGATGATGATGATGATGAAACCGACAATTTCTACATCGCCGTAGCCGTTACAAGGGCACTTTAACAAATCCAAACTTAAATCAGCATACGCTTTAGAGAAGTAGGAAGTCTCGAGACTAGATTTGAAAGCCTCATCTGAAATTGCGGCACGGGTTGAAGGTGGTGTTCCAGCACCTTGGTCCCGCCAAGGGTCGTAGCCAAAAAAAGTCAGGGGGTTTTAAGTTTTCGCGGGGTTTCGATTGGAATTTGTCTCATTATTTTACATTTTTAGTTTTTAACAACAGTAATGCATTTATTTCTGGCGGGTTTGAACCCGTGAAACCACCCCTAAATACGTCCACGGTCCCGCCACCGAGAAGGCTCGGTCATCGAAGCTGGTTTTTGATCATCGCACATGTAGGTCTCCTTTCCTGCTTGATCTCTCCTCCAAGGACGAGACACGGACACAGTATGCACCAAGGTAGTCAGACTAATGTATGGACTAATATACCAGCAGAGCCAGTTTGTATTCAGTACGGAACGGAACTAAGAGCCAGTGCAGCACTTCACCGAGTAATGGTGTTATATGATCGTATTTTCCGGGGTTGGGATGGGTTTCACGTCAGCTCATCATTCAACACACCCTCGGTTCCATGAAGGGGTTTGTTCAAGTGGGCGAGAAGGGGTAGGTTGGTTGGTGTCGAGTAAGGGGGAGGGGTTGATTAGTGAGATGCGGTGGGTGTAGACTGTAGAGGTAAAAAACCCGATCGAAAGAAGCCTAATGAAGAGGCGACATTTCCTGAATATCGGTATGCTGTGAATATTAATATCTCATATCGAAAGCATACCGGACGTTGTGTGTAATTCCACCACGAGGCTATACAATTGTCTCCAGTCTTAATGATTGCACAGAACTGCTTTCTAATGTCATTATTTTGTATTCCATGGGACTATTTTGCGCTTCAACACCCATCTCAGCTCAGTAGTAGACTTCCACCCTTTCTTCTCCCAGCACCCATCAAACTCCTCTCCGTGGATCGTAAAAAAGTCGTTGGTCTTTTTCCGGGTCAGATGAAGGCATCTGGTGAAAGCTTCTGACTATGTATTTTGTAGAGGCGCTATATAAGTGCAATTGTAATTAGTAGCTTTTGTAGCGCCGGTGTATAATGCACGAGGCATCAACAGATGGCGCACCAAATCCAAGTCGTAATCAGGTCAATATCCAGAGGAATCAGCCTGTAAGACAGAGAGAGATAGCCTATGGTGGATAATTGCTATGAATGAATGAAGGAATGGATGAATGAATGGATGAATGAATGGATGAATGAATGAATGAAGTGAGTGTTGAATAGAGTTCGGGTGGGTTCAAAAGTGCTAAAGTTGGGGTAGCTTTAGGCTGATGGTTGAGCTGAGTATGGCTGGGTGTTGAGTTAACTAATGAGGTGGGAAGGGGAGCATTGAATTGCAGCGAGGTTGGCTGTTGGTATAGGGATCTTTTACTGCGAAGGTGGCTCGGTCGCAATTAGGATGAGTGCTAAGCCAGGTTTGGTGATGGTGATAGTGGTGGTGATGCTGTTTGGTCGTGATGATAATAATGATGATGATGATGATGATGATGTTGTTGTTGTTGTTGTTGTTGATGATGATGATGATGATGATGATGATGATGATGATGATAGGTTGATGATAATGATATGCTGCTGCTGCTGCTGATGATGATGATGACGATGATGTAGTAGTAGCGCTTGTAGTGCTGATGGAGATACACAGACAGACACAGAGAAAGGGACATACATATAGCCCTACATGAACATACAGAGACGGATATTGCAATAGTAATCTTGATCCTATCATTCCGAATGCTGGACCTCTGTAGGCTAACGTAACATCGAATAATACGAAACAGATGATCCGAAAGAGATGATCCAGATTGGGCACTGGTTCAGACACCTGCAAAACACGTTAAGATTGACCGGTCTTAAACCATGTGATGCGGAATCATTAACTGGGTGCTTCTGGGAATCTCATAGTGCACCATTTATTGTCGAACGCTAGGTTATGCACTCGTGTTAAACAGAGCTATACATCTTTCGTAAGCTATAAATTGTTTGTTTTCATTGCACTGTATACACTATCGAATTGTCGTAAATGGTTTTGATGGCATACGATGACGTTAAATCTTGGAATAAATAAATGGATGATTGTCTTTAATCAGCCAAGATGAAGTCTTTCAGCTGCCAGAGTAAATACTGGATCTTGGCAATTGATTCAAATATGAAAACGGGTTGGCGTGTTGTTCCTCTTGTAGTAGATGATTTCAAATACGAATACTCAATAATTATTCCTAACCATTTAAGCATTTCTATCTATATTTATAAGATATTACCACTCATTTACTTTTTGCAGCGACTTCATCATAATCCTCATATATTCGTTTATTGTGTTAACAAAAGACATAACGCTGTAGGTGTACAAAGAAAAAAACAACTAGATAGTCTAGCATGAAGCAATAGCTTAGTAAGAGTTCAAGAATAACATACCACATATAAAATTTTTACAACTTTTTCTTCGATTAAATTAAAATGTAAAAATCCCCAAAAGTTCCTCACTCGTCATACTCTGCTGGGCCTTTGGAATTAATTTAGCCACCGATGCAAAGCATCATGAAACTTCATTTGATCAATTTTCTGTCTCGCCATCGATACGCTCTTCATATTCATTGACGATTGATGATGATGATGATGTGGATGATGATGATGATGATGATGATGATGATGATAATGACGACGACGATGATTGTGATGATAGAGGAGAAGACTACAGAGATGATGCTGACGACGAAGATGGTGACTACTTCTACAACAATAATAATGTAAATCTCGAAATATACTGAGCGCTACACAAGAGACCGCGTAAGGGAGACCAGCTTATGAAGAGGCAGCGGAAATGAGGAGGTCCATGAAGAGTTTATCATTATTAGACGAACGGAAGGAAGGAAGACAGACATCCGGACAGACAATAGCAGCCATTCAGAGTGAGAACGAACGATTTCTATGCAGACGAGGAGGCTTCTGGGAAGACTCTTGTGTCGAACTCTATGGGGCAGAGTCGAGTTTCACCGATGCTCTTAGCCGACTTGGCTTCCGGAGGGATGGACGGACGGGGAAGGGAAGGGAAGGGAAGGGAAGGGAAGGAAGGCTGGGTGGATGGATGGGTGGGTGCGAGAGAACATTTGAGCAACGAGTATTTATAGCTGACGGTGAGCAAAGCCAAGTCCGCATTGGTTCCTTCAATGACTACCTGTCTCTACAGCTGCAGACGTACATG
>JACEVL010000367.1:1040000-1060000 GCA_020284085.1 Aporrectodea caliginosa | reverse complement strand
TATATACATAGGCCTACATAGATCTATGTACAGGCAACGTATACTAGGTCTACGTACAGATGCATACAAGTCAGACTCTCGGAAAGCCACCAGTCTCAGAAGAGTGTACGTCTCTGAGACGGGAGCCGAACACGGGTTCGGCTGTTCCGTTAACACGCTGTTTATTATTGGTCTCTCGGGTTGAGCTCATCTTAGATTTCAAGACGTTGCTCAAGAGAGTAGATAGAGATTGCGGCCGTAACATGCCTCACGTTCGCCGCGCACATTCGGAGCAAGAAGCAGGGAAGTTGTAACAGCCTACGACCCCTCAATCTATCGGCGATCACGCTCCGACTTGTGGAGGTCGGCAGGGCAATGCGGATTAACGGTACTGGATGAAAGTGTGAAGACTTGCACAACTAAACGGTTGTTGATGATTTCATCAATTTGCGTAACACCCGTTCTGTGTAGCTGTCGACAGCGTTGTTAAGAGGGATGTTACTGCGATGTGTACGAAATGTTTAGACTGCGTTTAATCAACATGTAATCGAAAGAAATCAACGTTGCTTTCGTACGGCGCCGAAGGATACGGGTTTACGTGGGCGTAAAATGCACCTTTAGGCTGACCTAAAAGGTCTAAAAGGTCTTTAGGTCAGACAAACGTCGTCGACCAGAAAGGTTCGTTCCATTAACTCTAAGAGCTATGGCCTATTTGTGAATTGTATTTCCTCATGCAACGATTGAACAGAAATCATGGTAATGTATGTATGTATGTATGTATGTATGTATGTATGTATGTATGTATGTATGTATGTATGTATGTATGTATGTATGTATGTATGTATGTATGTATGTATGTATGTATGTATGTATGTATGTATGTATGTATGTATGTATGTATGTATGTATATATGTTGTATGCATGCATGCATGCATGAATGTATGTATATAATTATATATGCATGTATGTATGTATGTATGTATGTATGTATGTATGTATGTATGTATGTATGTATGTATGTATGTATGTATGTATGTATGTATGTATGTATGTATGTATGTATGTATGTATGTATGTATGTATGTATGTATGTATGTATGTATGTATGTATGTATGTATGTATGTATGTATGTATGTATGTATGTATGTATGTATGTATGTATGTATGTATGTATGTATGTAAGCATTTATGTATGTATGCATGTATGGATGTATGCATGTATGGATGTATACATATGTATGTATGTATATATTATGAATTATGACACCTTATTTAGCGCATTTTTAAGTATCTCACAAAAAGCTTTCTCAGCACTAGCCTATTTCATTCATTAATTCATTATGAGAATTTATATAGCGCCCCTTAAAGAAACCTACTAAGAAGCACTCCCAGCCCAACCACGACAAAAGAAATAAGACTTGAGTGACTTATTAAACCCAGTTGGGCTGATCAGGAGTAATGAACGCAGCTCCGGATGGAGATCATTCCAGATGTAGGGGTCTCTAACTGAGAAAGCTCGGCGTTGTTTAGTAGCCAAGCGAGTCCTTGGAACTAATGTTCACCCTTCGTCGCCGAGCGAAGCACAGGACGCGCCGCTACGTCGGACACTGGGCGGCAAATGATGATTAAATGACTATATGATGCTAAATGTCATTTACAACTTCTTCTTTTGGTTCTCTGCCTTTCTTTCTAGGCAGGTTCGTACGTCCAATGTCGCCATTCGTCACGTTGTCTGGCTCTCTCCTTCAACTTGCTGTACTTATTCTTCATCATCCAATCCAACAACATCATTCTCGGTCTTCCTCTTTTCTTCTTACCCTCCATTCTTCCCTCAACTATAGTTCTTATGAGGGAACAAATTTACAAGTGGACTAATTAAAATGACTATATGATGTTAGATGTCATTTACAACTAGACTAATACATAATCGTAATCGTAATCGTAAACTCAAGATTTCTAGAGCGCCCACGAAAGCGAAGTCGCGGGAACCAGCTTTTTCACATAAGGTAGTAAAACAATGCACAGTAAACTAGAAGAAGAGTTCCCAATGGCGGGCCCACGCATACATGTGGATCCAAGCAACGGATTCCCTTCAACAGTTGACAGATGGCAGGCATGTTCATAGTCTTGACCAAAAGAGGGGGCCCGATAGCGCATTGGATAACATCTGGGGTAGAGAGCGAGAGGTACCGACTACCGAGTTCGAGTCCCGTAGGGCGGACGTGCTTTGTAGGCTGCCATTAGCGCCGTTGTATTGCAGGCTGTCTGTTCTGTTAGTAGTTAAGATTTAAATTGCATAACATGTAAATGTACAGCGCAGTGCGTTTGTCAGGCGCTTATTAAAGAAAAGATTATTATTATTATTAAATTGTGTCGATAGGTTGGAGACAATGGATGAATGTAATTTCCCTTGACTTCTAAGTTTATGCCATCGTTATAAGAAATTTACTCTCTGTAATATTGTATTGAATTGTTTTGTTATTCATTGTATTGTATTATATTTTTGTGATGTTATCTATTGAGGTATAATGAGTCTTTCGCACTGGGAGCGCCTCTGATTGGTGTTCACTGTGAGAGGCGCTTTATAAATTTATAAATACAATACAATACCATACAATACAATAATGCGCCGATGTGTATCGTGTAAGTGTAACCGTAACGACGACAATTTATATAGCGGCATAAAGCAACTTCTAACGGTTTCTCAGTCTTTACAATGTCACTTGTTGGTGCAGCCGATAAAATTTGGAAATCAATTGAATTGCTTTTGAAAGCGAGAATACTACTACCATTACTACTGCAGCTGTGGTCGACTGTGTGGGAAATAAAGTAAGTAAGTAAGTAAGTAAGTAAGTAAGTAAGTAAGTAAGTACGTCCTTTATTGAGAAACCAACTGCTAACCGCATTTGGGTGTACATAGATCATCAAATAGATAAAAAAAATATAAAAAAATATAAAGCATCCGTGTGACAAATGTTTTACGAGATAGAGAACAATTGCCTTAGGTGTGATTCTATTGTGGATTCTGGGAAATAGCAAACAGATCGGGAAGAGCAAGAAGAGAGGAAATGAAAAGGGTCAATATAGCCTGAAAAATGTCAGACAGAATATCTGCGAGAACCGTTTCAGCACACAGAGGTATCATTGCTCTTATAATATTATTGCTATCATTTTGTAACCCCGAGGTACCTCAGATCCTTCAGGAACTAAAAATTATCCTAGAATACAAAAATTATTACTACTACTATTGCTACAACTACTAGGCTACTGCTACTACTACTGCTGCTGTTGTTGTTGTTGCTGCTGCTGCTGCTACTACTACTACTACTACTACTACTAGGCTACCGCTACTGCTACTGCTGCTGCTGCTACTACTGCTACTGCTACTGCTACTGCTGCTGCTGCTGCTGCTGCTGCTGCTGCTGCTGCTGCTGCTACTACTACTACTACTACTACTACTACTACTACTACTACTACTACTACTACTACTACTACTACTACTACTACTACTACTAATACTAGCGCTGTGGATCACACACATGCCACGTTTTACGGTAAACAATGCACCTTTCTACATTATACTTAATTAAGAAACCGAGATTCATCTTTTCCTTGTCTCTCATCCTTATTTTTTTAGATCGTGTCCGGATGACCTGATAGCAGCGATGGAGGGCGAGGCAGAGGCGGAGGGGGATCAGCAGCTACCACCAACAGCAGTGGTCGGCTCTTCCACACCACCCCCACCGCGCAGCTGCACCGTCACCCGCTCCACCCCAAGACCCTTCGACTGCCGCCAGAGACTCGGGTCGGTGCTCTGCTCCCACATCGGCGTCGCCATCGTGCTGAGCGCCTACTGCGCCATGGGAGCGTTCCTCTTCCGTGCCCTTGAGTCTTCGGCGGAGATGGAAGCACGCTCGCGTGCGACCAGGATGCGAGACGAGAGCCTCGAGGGTATCTGGAGGCTGGGAGTCGTCACTTGGCAGGACGGGGGCCTTGGCAGCGGCGGCGGCGGCGGCCCTGTGACCGATCAGGGGAAGGTGAACTTCACGGACGGGCTCAAGGAGCTGCTGCGGAGGTACCAGCAGCAGATCGGATCGCAAGGAAGAGGGTCTGACTACGGGTTCGAACCCGAGGCGGATGTCTTTCGTTGGTCGTTTGTAGGCGCTCTGCTCTACTCGGTTACTATTGTCACAACTGTCGGTAGGTGGTCTTCAGGAATTCAGCTTTAGCTTTAGAAGAAGGGTTGGTCTGTTGGGGTTGAATTAGACTTAAGTTGTGTGTGAGTGAGCGAGGGAGAGCAGGTGAGAAAATCAGTGAATGAGTGAGAGAGTGAGTGGGTGAGGGAGGGAGGGAGAGAAGTGGGAAAGCAAGCGAGTAAATCAGCGAATGAGTGAGTCATTAAGTGAGTGATGGAGGGAGGAAGGGAGGAGAGGGAAGGAGGGAGAGCAAGTGAGTAAGTGAATGAGTGAGAGTGAATGAGTGAGTGAGGGAGTGAGGGAGAGCAAGTGAGTAAGTCAGTGAATGACATTCGTGAGAGAGGGAGGTTAGGGAGGGAGGGAGAGCATGTAAGTAAGTCAGTGATTGAGTGAATGAGTGAGTGAGGGAGGGAGGGAGAGCAAGTTAGTAAGTCAGTGAATGACATTCGTGAGAGAGGGAGGTTAGGGAGGGAGGGAGAGCATGTAAGTAAGTCAGTGATTGAGTGAATGAGTGAGTGAGGGAGGGAGGGAGAGCAAGTTAGTAAGTCAGTGAATGACATTCGTGAGAGAGGGAGGTTAGGGAGGGAGGGAGAGCATGTTAGTAAGTCAGTGGCCAAGTCATCTACTATCATTCTGTCTAATCCAATCCAATCCAATCCAATCCATTCTAATACCTTACACAGCTCCGTTCGTTATCACGATGCACAAGGAGGAATCGCAATAGGCTAATCGTGATTACAAATTTTTATAGCGCCGCCTCAACACAGACGCATCAAAGGCGTTCCCGAACTAATTACATAAAAATACGATCGAACAGGATTGTCTTCTATCGCGGGCGGAAAAGAGGCAAAAAGAGACTGAGGGGTCCTTGCCGCAGGGTTATTAGGCAGCTTATTCCAGGAGGATGGGCCGTTTATAGCAAACCTTCTATAGAGGCCCCTATTGGATCGTTGAAGTCGGAACCGGTGAAACAACCAAATCGCCATACGCAGCAGAGCGGAGAAATCTGCGGTGAGGAATTGAAAAGATATAAGATGCAAAGCTCCTTAACATAGGATGCAACACAGTCTGATATACAATTTTAAGCATAGGCATCGAATCTTAACTCAGAAGGATTTTAGTCAGGTGAACAGTTCGCTTCCTGCTATATGAAACCGGATTCATTCATTCTGGAGATTTATATAGCGTCCCTTCAAGAAATCTACTCTAGAGCGATCCCAGCCCAGCCACGGCGAGAGAAGAAAGACTGAGTGATTTATAAAACCCAGTTAGATTGGTCAGAGGTAGCAAACGCAGCTCCGATGGTAGGTCATTCCAGATGGAGGGGCCTGCAACCGAGATAGCTCGGTGCTGCCTAGCATGCAGCCAAGCCAAATATTAGTCTAAACCTGGGTATGCTGCCGATCAGTCGAACAGCAGCATTTAAGATTGATTGGAAGTGATTGACGCAGATAGAATTGAGTCCTGAATAAATGGCATTGCACTTGTAGGTCTGCCACTTGCGCTAATTGGGCGCCTTGATCGAGTTCTTCGTTCAGCTGCTCGTCTCATCGGCCACCTTCCAAAATATGCTCCTGTCTCTGCCTATGTGCGTGATGTCCTTCACAAGCTCCCTCTTTCTCAGCGCATCTCCTACCGAGTGCCTACACTTGTCTGGCGGTACCTTCTTGGTTGCGCTCCATCCTGCTTGTCTGATCGGTGTCGACCTGTCTCTGACCTCGCAGCCCGTCGAACTCTTCGCTCTTCAGCAAACCGGAGCTTTTGGTCTCGCGAGCTTACACTTCTCTTAGACAGCGCCGAGCCTTATCGATCGTGGGTCCCTCCATCTGGAATGGCCTTCCACTAGACTTGCGATTGATGCCTAGGTTAAACTCGCCTGCTTTTTATAAGTCCTTCAAATAACGCTTCTTTAGCTGTGGCTGGGCTGGGAGCGCCCCTGGGTACATGTAGGTCTCTTGAAGAGGCGCTAAAAATTCTCAGAATGAATGAATGGTGTAAATGAAACGTTTTGTATACTATAAGACAGATTTTCAACTGAATGCTTTCCTCTATTAGAAGCCAATTTAAAACGAGCCCAATATTGATCAGCGAGCAAGACAGTGAGTAGCCTAAGCTTGTTCGGACGACCTTCATTAAATTACTTGAGATTAAATTAACGAATAAGCACTAATTGATGACAGGAAGTTGATAAATGAACCTTATTAAATAAGAGGATGTTAAGGAATGAACCTCATTAGATGACATTGAGTAGAAAAATGAATCTTAGTATATGAGATGAACATGAGCTTAACGGTTGTCTGACTGTGGCTAGTTAAATAATCGATTTATACTTGATGGCTTTGTGGTGAGTCAAATCGATGATTCTAAAAGGACCTTCCATCCTTGTGAAGCAGTTTTGATTAAACAACATCTCCTGCAGCCAGGCCACAGGATTGCGTAATATTATGCTGTGAATGAATGACATTAACCTTTAGTTATCTACATTTTGATTAGTATCTGCTGAAACTGCCGACAAATGCCAGGACTTCGAACGCTGAGCTGCCTCGAAATCACCCTGGGAAGAAGGAACCGGTTTTATAGCGCTATCTCAGCTGATTAGATCATTACTCAACAGCAGCGTTGGCTAAGTCAAAAGGTTATCGGATCATGCCAATCACAAGGGCAGGGGATCGAGGTCCTCTCTCTCCCCACACCCCTGAGCCCAAGGCTTCTCAGCCCGCAGGTGCGTCAAGGCTTCCTCACCTGTAGGGGCCTACCCGCCGTCTGTCCGTCGGTGCTCTGACCGTACTTTGGCTGGTGTGGCAGGCGGCTTTCAGTCGGCTGAGGTGAGACCTAACCGAAAGCACCTGGGACCGTAATTATGTCGACATCTTAACTCTTAGTCGCCGACTAAATCGGGCTAATTTCGACTAGCGGCTATTTCGGTAAGCATGAAGACATCTTGACCCGCTAAGACAGCGTAAGTGACGACTAGCGCTGGTCGACCTGTGAGGGTGGTGTAAGTTGCCTAGTCGCTGTCGTAGCAGATAAACAACATGGCGGCCTTCGCGATTCGTCCACTTCGACGAAGTTTAAGACGTCAAATAGTGTTTCAGAGGCACCATAGTTCACTCTGCTGGTTGTCGGACGATGAAATTAATTATGCCTTTCGTTTTTACCGTCACAAAATGCCATTAATGCATGACAAGACGCGTGGCGATCGCATTTAATGGGCCGCCTTAGAATTCCCTGTCGTCGGCAATGCAGGTAGGTCTTCACGGTCTTCCATTGATTTAAATCAATAATATTGTTGTCATTAGTTTGTTCACATTGTAACCCTTATAGTCAGTCCAGTGTACATTAAACCATGCCATGTGAAACTATAATTTCCAAAACCAACAAAACCTTGTTGGCATTATGAGGGAGAATTTTGCTCATGAGCTCACTTGGTGTAATTTTGACAAATGTGTATAGGTTTGCTCTGAAGGCATTACTACTAAATCAATTACGTTAACTACATGTGTTTTCTATCTTATAATTTATTTTAATGTATGCCAGAAATGTGGATAACTTTGATTTCTCTTGTTTAAGCCACTTATACTTATAGGCATTACACAAATTAGATGTGTATATTATTTTTTACAAAACCTGTATGCAATTATTAACAATGCACAGCAGAATATTAATTAACCTTCAGTAATTTCTCTTGTATTATAATTTATGTTTACAATAATACTTACTTTGTTGATAACCATAAAATCTTGTTTGCAATTGCAGGTGAGTTGTTTCGTGCTAATCGGTCAACTGCAAGTTGTGCATTACAGTCATGTTACCGAGTACTTGTGCGACAGATCAGAGATGGGTTAATCTCGTGAACCAGAAAGAAGCTGATAGAGTTGCCATGGGGAAGGATGCAATGCTCAGTGTGTTGTCCTGCTCCACCGTACTACTCGAATATAAACCATGCTGCTGCATGCTGCTGATATTGCAATAGACAATGATGCAGTTGTCACTATCCATACCATCACTGGTTAGGCATGAGTAAATGCAGGAAAAGAAGCAAGAGACTGACTAAATAATGACATACTTTAGTAATTTTATTCTACATTGATGCTTTATGACATTAAAGTATGTGGTAACTGAAGAACATTTTCTTAAACTATTTCACTTGTTACAGTGAAAACTATGCTGGGTTAAGTCTTTCGACTGTTGAAGCAACACTGGATTTTCTGACACCATTGCCTCGGGGAAGGATGCTGACAGAATGCGCTGTCTAAGCATATAAAGTGGGTGGACAATGGGTCGGCCACATTGCTAGTGGATGCTATCAGGTGCAACTGATTGCAGCTGCAACAGGTTGTGGTGTAGAGTAATTTAACAGTAATGACAGTGACAGTTCATTGATTTAGCCTGTGTTAAACACCGAGTTGTTCTTAAATGTCTGAAGAAAATTATGTTTAACGTTGAAATTTATTTGCAAATGCATGCCAGTAGTAAATAGAGCACATTTTTCTATAAATTCCTTCAAGTAATAATGCTTGACTTGTTAATAACTATTAAGCCTATTAGCACAGATTTCGTAGTGAAGTTTACAGAACTTATTATAACTGTTGCAAACAGCCTTATGAAATTTAAAGTTTCCCATAACCTGTTTTCAGCTAAAACCCAGCACTCAAACATATGCCTACATAACTACTAGCCATTAATGGCTTGTCAACGTTAATATGTTTACACTATTGAAAAAAGGTCTTGGATTTTGATGAAACTAATAATTATATTGTAAAGAAGTGCATATCTATCCAAACAAAGGAAGTAAAGCATGATCTACAGTTATGATACACACCTAAGGTTAAACCGTAGTATAATAATTCCTTGTCTACATGGACGTTGGATTGATTAAATTAATTCTTTGCTTAAATAGAAGCTGGACTGATGGAAATAATTGTTTCCGTAAGTAGAAGCTGGATTGATGAAACTAAGTCTTTGCTTCAATAGAAGCTGGATTCATGAAAATAATTGTTTCCTTAAACAGCTGCTGGATTGATTTGAATAATTCTATGCTTAGATTGGGATTGGGACAATAATTTTTGATGAAATGACAGTTGGATTGATGACAGTTATCATGGACATTGGTAGACTGCTTACTTACCAACGTAAAAGTACGGCACTGAAGACATTAAAATAATTTGTCAACATAAACTACGGGATAACCCACCTAATAATTATGTCAGAAACAGCATCGTTCGTGTTGCTAATGCGTCGGTTCTTAACATCAGAACAAACTTAAACGTCCTGTGTGCCATCTTCTGACTATGCCTTTATTGCAGACCCTGGTATACGCCTGTTTTCTTTTTATTTTACTTTAATTAAATATGATTCGTATTTAAATTTACGAGTCTTCCAATCTGTGTTTGTTTCTGCACGCGGTCGACCCACTAATGATACTCTTGCGCATGCGCGGTAACTACAACCACATAAATATTGGGAAAACCCAGCATCATGATTATCGTAGCGGCCGACTAACTAGTCGGACCCTTAAGTAAGCCTCGTGCTTATCGCTTGTCGTAAACTCAAAGTGGATAACTAACTAGTCGCAAATAAGCCCTAGGTGCGTCTAAGCTAAGACAGTTCTCATAATTACGGCCCCTGGCCTCAGCTGCCGACTGCGTTTGAGGCCGATTTGGCTCACCTGTGCTCGGGCTGCTCGGGCCGAACTCAGCAACAAGTGGGTGATGAACGATGGGGAGGGGTGGGTGAGTAGGCGTTGCCTTGGGGATCACGTCTCCCCCCGTCCTGCCAACAGCAGGTGCGGCTTACTCGGGACGAAATGACGTCATCGATGTCTGTGTTGTTGATTTAGACCTGCCATCGGCAGATGCATTCGATTAGCTGCAGTCGATTCATCAATCTGTCGTTCGAACTATCGATCTGTCAATCAATCAATCAATCAAATTATCGATCGATCAACAAATCAAGCGATAAATTTTGATTAAATCGCTCAGAATCCATAAGTTATGTCTGTTCGTTGATTTGTTCATTCAGTTAGTCAGTCAGACAGTCAGTGGTCAAGTCTACAAGTATGCACACATATGTATACACACATACAAACATACACACGTGCATATTGCTTATCTGTTGCCTCAATCTGTTAAGTTAAATCTATATTATGCACTCATCTATCCGTATCTTAGCTATTGTAATTTGATTTGGGCAATGACCTATCCCTCTAGGTTGATAAGATTGGTAATTATACAAAAAAGGGCTGTTCGATTAATTGCTGGTGTTCGAAAATGGGTACATACTGCCCCACTGTTTAGAGAATTGAAAATACTGAAAATCGACCAAATCAGGGATGTTCAAGTTGGGGAGTTCTTTTTTCGATTGGAGCACGGACTTCTCCCACTGATATTCAAAGATTTCTTGCCCCACGCTTATGATATACACTCCCACTATACTAGAAATGCCTCCACTTTCCGTTCGGTTAAGGTTCATTCCAACGCTCGGCTCCATACAATCAAGTCTCAGGGGACACTGATATGGAATGCAATCCCTTCCTATATACTGCTGTCTAATAATTTGTTCATCTTTAAAAAAAGATTACGTACACACCTTCTTTTATCTGCATAGCATCTTCACATTACCGTGAATGGCACAAAGCCGCATTTAGTTAAGTTCTTAGTTAAGATTATAATTAAGTTTTTCCTTTCATGCAATGATTTGATTTAATTAGGCCCTTACCATTATATCTCTCTTTCTTTCACAGGCCAATAATGAATTTTAGGTACAGAATACAAAGGCACGGGGACCCTACTTAAGCGGGATCATATCCCTTCTGGGTTTCCCTTTTGCTACCCTGGTTTCTTTCTCTCTCTATGTCGTTATGTGATATTATATTGTTGTTATGTTTTTTCTGAGTTGCAATTAGATATATATTTCTGTTATGTTTTTGGGTTGCAATAAATTGATTTGAATTGAATTGAATTGAATATATAAAGACATAAACATATACACCCATATATATATATACGTAGCCTATTGCAACATATACACCGATATATATATATATATATATATATATATATATACGCAGCCTATGCATGCTTATTGCGTAACACACATCAGAGGTTCTTAACCTTTTTTACACACGGAACACCTAAACTTGCCATCAAATTTGGCGACACACCGTGCAAACGTTACATGTGAATAAATATTATCGTCAAAATTAATTTTTTTTAAGTTAAACTAGTTTATTTATTGAAAAATTTGAATTGTTAACATTTTAATGAATAAAATATTGACATTGAATGCTCTCTAGTTTCTAATGAACCTACAATTCTAATTTCTACTCACCTAATTCTACGATTCTACGTCGTTTCTACGACTATACGCTAACTTAAGTCTTAGTATAGGCCTAACAGTTAATGAGATTTTTGCTCCTGGATTTTTCTTTGGATCATATTCGAACGAGGATCCACAGTTTGTGTAAGTGCAATACGTAAGCCTGCAGGCTGAGAGTGCACCTCCGACCAGTTTGTTCCGTTTCTTGTTCTCTATGTTGATCATCTGAGAAAAGCCTTGCTCAGATAAGTAGGAACTCTTAAATGAAACCAACTCTTTGATATATCTTTGCTCGCAAATGTTTTGGAATGTTCTTCTTTGTACGTCTTTGCTCCGAACTGAGTTCTGGAGGATTGCTTGTACGAAAGCCTATCTTTCATTATGGAAGGATCGTTGAATTTCTTCTTCGGAAATATAAAATCCATAATATTTCAAGTAGCCATCGTTCCACTTGCGCACAACAGGTTTCTTATTTTCATGTTTTCTTGGTTGGCTTACTAAAACTACATGTATATAAGTGGCAGCAGCAACGTTTTCGTATTCACTACTCTTGGTGCTGCATTGTACTTGAGCTTATTGTATGTGCCATTAAAACTGAACCAGTCTTAACTGCTTGCACTTTATGCATTCTCTTTTAAGAGCTTGTTTGATATAGAATGTTGACTTTTGTGTCACCATTGAAGCATGTTTTGATTTTTTGCACAGTAAAAAGCTTTGAATTGATGACTCGAATGCAGGCCTTGCTTCAAAGTCCTTTGCCATCGACAAATGGCTGTGCTGTTGATTTCATCAGCGGTCACCAAAGTGTTCATAAAACGTGATTGTCAAACAAAACAGGCTGCCTACTTTCACATCTAATATATTTACAAACTATCCCATGTGTGTGTGTGTAAATAAGGAATGAGAAAATGTAGCTTATTTGCCGTCTCATTCAGTGGCGTAACGAAGGGGGCAGAGGGGGCAGCCGGGCGCAGCACCAGAGGGGCGCAAAATTAGCTGTCAGTGGTACACAGTACTATGACAAGAACGATTAAAAGTCAACAAGAAAATTAAAAGGGGCGCAGTCATCAACCCTTGCCCCTGGGCGCTGAAACCCTTCGTTACGCCACTGGTCTCATTGCTACCAAAATCTGATACCGCGTCTTAAGTTGTATATTCGCCAATTGTTCGTTTCCCTATGATAAATTTGTCCATTTCGAATGTTATGGTAATGGGTAATAGTTTACATCGGCGCGGTCGCAGACTTGTATACTGCAGTGTATTTGTATAAATACTGTATGTATAAGGTAAACATCATGTCCGCCCCATATTGTGATAAATAGAATAGATAAATAGAGTGTTACGAATTCTCACAGCCTACGTCCGCTAAACTGCTAAAGTAAGTACGTCAGTGTAATGCAAGAGCGACTGACGTATACTGTGAGCATTAGCGACACACCAATTCTTCACGACGCACCAACGACATACCATGTTTACGCGACACACTGTCGGTCGATTAACACCTGTTAAGAACCTCTGACATACGTTACGATACGTAACTAACATGAATATAACATACATACACACTACACAGCATGCATACGTACATACTTACATGGACCTACATACACTCATACACACAGATACACACATGCGTACATGCATACGTTTCCGATTAGTTGCTATAGAGACGTGTAACCAAGTGTACCAGCTTTGCATTTACCTCTTACCATTTACCTCTTACCAATTACCTCTTACCATTTACCTCTTACCAATTACCTCTTGCCATTTACCTCTTACCATTTACCTCTTACCATTTACCTCTTACCATTTACCTCTTACCATTTACCTCTTATCATTTACCTCTTACCATTTACCTCTTACCATTTACCTCTTACCATTTACCTCTTATCATTTACCTCTTACCATTTACCTCTTATCATTTACCTCTTACCATTTACCTTTTGCCATTTACATCTTACCATTTACCTCTTACCATCTACCTCTTACCATTTACCTCTCACCATGTATACCTCTTACAATTTTCCTCATACCATTTACCTCTTACCATTTGCCTCTTACCACTTACCTAAGTAAGTAAGTATAGCCTTTATTATTCCATTAGCAAACGCACAATGGGACATCGAGATAGAATGTAAAATAACACATAGAAGTAATAATATATAATGTATAGTAATAATAATGAATAGTTAAAAAGTTATAACACTGTTCTGGTTCCTCGGTCTTTGTGTCTGTGTTGAAGGCTACGGTCACGTAACGCCGCGAACCGGTTGGGGTCGACTCCTGACGATCATCTACGGTCTGATCGGAATTCCTCTGATGATCCTCTACCTCTGGAAGATGGGTGCTCTTCTGGCCGAGGGCTTCCGTCTCTTCTACCAGAAGGTCTGCTGTGACCTCTGCTGCTGCAAGCGGTGCGAAAGGGCCAGGCGTCGCCGACGAAGCGGGGTACTCTACCAGCCCCGCTCTGATGCGCTGTCCACGACCGGTACCTACTCCACATACCGTGTGGGGTACTCACGCAGGGGCCGTCCGAGTAGTAGTGGGCTGACAGTGGAGAGCCCCGTCGATGGCGGCACTGACCCCACGCAGGGCCTGCTGACGCCCAGCGAGAACCTGGAGTTCATGCGTGAAGGTGATGCCGAAGCAGCCACGTGCGTCAACATGGCCTTTCACAGTTCGCTGCCTCGCTCGATCAGTCGAGCGAATCGCGACTGGCGAACGCAGTCTTCGCACGTCTACGAAACGATCAGCCTCATCGATGACGTCAATTCCGCCGGTCACGTGGGCGTGAAGACGCGGCCGAGGTCGTCGTACGCGTCCGCGCGGACCGACAGTAGAGTCCGCTACAGTAAGGGCGGCGCATGGAGCCCTGAGATACAGCAGCAGCAAACGGAGGGCATGGGGTCGGTGAAGGGCCAGGCCGTCGCGGTCGAGAGGGAAGGGACCATCCCTCGAAGATCAGTCGTCGAGTCTCCTCGGGATCGAACCCTAGACAGGAAGATCTTGGACGAGAAGAGCACCAGTCTTCCTCGCTCCACTTCGCGACGGGCGTCTCAGGTCAAGATGGAGCGGAAACCGTCGCGCATCGGCGGCGGAGGCGGCACCTCCGAGGCGACAGGCACCAACAGCCTCGGTCGCACCAGGCAGTCGACAGTCGTACCTCCAGCAGGGACCGAACGGGCAGAACCGAAGCCGTCCTCCGTGAAGCAGAAGCGTCCAGTGACCACTCGGCGCCCAGTCATCGCCGCCGCCAGTCCGCGGATGCTGCGAGCCAAGACGGTCCCAACGCTTCTGGTGGACGGACGCCGTCAGAAGCGCTCTGCCAACCACCAACCCCACAACCACCAGACACCTGGGTCCAAGAACTCCTCCTCCGCGGGACAACCCTCTGACCGGCATCAGAAGAAGGGAGGCCGGCGGCGAGGAACCCCCGGGTCCCCTGCAGACGCCGAGGATTGGCCCAACGGGGCGAAGTCCTCCCAGCTGGGTCAGTCGGACGAGTCCTTCGTGACGGCCCCGGACGACAGTTCCTCGGACGTCGGATCGACGGAAACCGGAAGCGTAGAGGAGGAACCGGTAACAGTTGGTGGAACCTGTCGGCGGAAGTCTTCGCAGTTGGAGCCGCGGAAGAAGAGGAAGCGACTGGGCTCGGAGAAGCGTCGGAAGCAACGAGGTACGGAGAAGGGAGAGGCAGGAGTGGCTGGACAACAACATCCGTTGATAGCAAACTCCGTCGAGGACGGTACGGAACCTCTGAAAAGCACCGACGATCACAACGTCGAGTCCCAGCTGGCCCCCATCTATTCCACATCGGACGATGAGTACGCCTACACGCGCCGCAAGGTACCCGTACCGATCGGTGCCTGTATCATGGTCATGGTGACGTACATCTTCGCAGGGTCCCTCGGGTTCTGCCTCTGGGAGGGGTGGGACTACGCGACGGGGCCGTACTTCTGCTTCATCACCCTCAGCACGATAGGGTTCGGGGACTTTGTGCCGGGGGCGGAGACGAGACGGACGGCGTCTACGGAGAAGCTGCTCGTCTGCACGGTGTGGCTGATGCTCGGAATGACCCTGCTGGCCATGTGCGCCATACTCATCGCTGAACATTTCGGTAGGAGAACGGTCATTTTGCGCACTTCCAGTCGCAGGTAGCGAAGGTTGAGCTCCTGGATTTATGGTCGAGTTCCCTGGTCAGCTTAGACATCTCTTGGAATTATTCTTTCTCCGCTGGAGACTTTCAGGTCAGCGGACGTATCAAGGTGGAAGAAGTGGAAAGTGGAATATGTCTAAGATTGGAATTGGATATGTCTTGAATATGTATTGTGTGTGCACTCTACAAGAATTATACTGACTCAGTAAATGTATAAGTATATTTGTATATACTGCACAGTATACATTCTTTTCGTTTTATTTATATATGGATGGGATGTTAGCATATCTTGTGTGCCTGATATACAGAGTAAGAATATAACTGGATTTAAACTAGCTTACTACAATACACAAATTATGGAGTGCGCGATAATCTATACTATAGACTCTAAAGTGTTATCGTGCCGAGAGGTCGAGTTCAATTCCCCGCCAGGGCACAAATTTGGTTGCAAGATTTCTGCTCCACTTGTGCCCCCTAGCCAATCCAGCTACAACGAGTACACTGACCGTACAGTGTCGGTGAGAAGATCAGACGGCGAGGGAGAGGACTGGTGGCACGCCCTCATATGCCAAGACTAACAAAATTTAGTCGTTAACGCTTCATACCCAGGGTGCCTCTCAGGGTTAGTTTAAGACACTGTTCTTCTTCAACAAACTATATATATATATATAATTATATATATCCACATTCATATACATATACATATATATACATTCATATATGATCTTCGTTATATATATATACATTCATATACATGTACATTCATGTATATATATATATATATATATGTATGTATATATACAATCTTCGGTATGATGCAGCGTTTTGAAACTGATACTTCTACCAGTCGAGGGATGGCAAGAACAGAAGCGTTTGGTTAAGGAGAGATAGACGTCAGCGCCCTGGCACCAACAGGATCCATTTAAGCACTGTGTACTAGACAGAAAGAATGCTAATGTAGAGCTGTATTGTGTCATACAAACGGTGTGAACCGTTCAAACCAATATTTCCTATCGGCAGTTGATTCCGCAAGATGTCGTTAAACAGTTAATAACCGACCAATCAAGGAAAGACGGTAAATTGGCGCGGTTTGCGTACCTTTTCCCGAAGTAAATGTATTGTTAAGAGAGTGGTGCTATTATGCCATGTAGTAATGCTTGTTGTTATCAGAAAGCATTACTTCCAATATGACACATCGGTCGGAGAAAGCTCTGGCAAGTAATGGACCATCAGAGAGAGAGAGAGAGAGAGAGAGAGAGAGAGAGAGAGAGAGCAACGCCTTATCTCTATATAAACAGTACGCAGATTGCCTGAGAGTTGAGAAGATCATAGCTCCGTCTGGAAATACACAGCGAGCGCCCTTGTGGCTCTCCGGTCCGGACCATTACCTGAAACGAAACACCTGTGCTCGTGTTTCGCTGGCGTATACGAAGAGAACCGGTTTCTGCATCAGACAGAACCCGCGTGTACCGCATTTTTAGAGCGATATTGAGGAACATGTAGACAATCCGCTGAGATATGTATACCATGCCAGAAATGACTAAATGCCAGCCATATGCCTCAACAAAGTGTCTGTGTCTGACATAAGACTGCATGCAGGCATACCGTCGTATATTCTAAAACGCTCGGTAGGCCTTCAACTCGAGAGCTCGCACCGTTCCTTCCCGTTTGTTGAACTCTCCTCCTGGAACTGCACTTACGTACTGTTGCCTTTGACTCGCTGCGGCATAATATATTTGCCAACTGTCTTAAAACACACTTGTTTGGATCTGTTAGATACATAGTCATAACTACAGCGCTTTTGTGAGGTAGAAAAATGGCTTGTATTAAGAGACCTAACACATAGTTACATAAATAAAATGGTACTCGAGAAAATCTAGACAATGCGTTGCAGGAGCTTAGCCAGAAAACAAAGCGCCTCTGAGTAGGTTTCTTGAAGAGGCGCTATATAAATTCTCGGAATGAATGAATGAATTTCGGGGTTTAGTTTTTAGGGTTCCATCGGACATGGTCATATAAACCTACATTTTTAGTTCTTAATTACAGCAATGCATTTATTTTGGGGGTTTTAAACTGGTAAACCCCTGTAAAAACGCCCATAATGCGTTGAAATGTATTCCATGTTAAAAATGACTTTACTGTCAGCCATAATTATTATTAGGCCTATAGGCTAACGTCTACAGAGAATTAAATCTCTCCTTCTGACATAATATTATTACGCTGAATGTGTTACATTAAAATTGTCCCAGCTGCCAGTCGTAATTATAGTGAAGCCTATTTGTCGACAAGTCTACAAGAGGTTAACGACCGTTACTTCGAAGGTCAGGGAGTAAGCTTACGTTCAAACATAATTGTTTCGGTGCACATAACCTCATCTGTTTCGCATCAAACTGACCCGATGGATGATGGATGGAATTCGACTGGTCTCTAGGCTTTGGTAAAACCCGGTGATTGATCTTTTGCACTTTTATAGCGCCTTTCTTAATCCCAAAACAAGAAGTTTTTGCTTCGGTGTCGTTTGGTCCAGAAACCCAAGAATAATAAATGCATACGTATTTAGGCATGCATGTATTTCTGCATAAGTGTGTGTCTAGGTAGTTATGTATTTGTGTATGTGTGTTTGTATGTGTGTATGAATGTATGAGTTGGATTGGAAATTGTTTCTTCAGCTGTCTGTGCCGAAATTGTTGGTATGTTTAACATGTAGACGCTTCCATGAGGATGGTCCACTGCAACACACACACACGCACGCACACACACACACACGCGCACACACACACACACACACACACACACGCACACACACACGCACGCACACACACGCACACGCACACACGCACACACACACACACATACACGCACACATACGCACATACGTACACACACATACATCCATACACACACACACGCACATACATATATACATATTATACATACATATAAACATACATACATACATACATACATACATACATACAATCATACATACATACATACATACATACATGCATACATACATACATACATGCATGCATACATACATGATATTGCATACATACATACATACATGTAGACATACTTGCATAATGTGATGATGAGTGGCGACCCTGGCGTTTAGACTCTAGTTAACCACGGCTCAACCATTAGCTCAAGTTTCTTGTTTTTCGGCTTTACAAAGCGACTTTTCAAATGAATCTTTACTGCCATGGTTGAGCTGGTGCACCTCTGAGTAGATCTCCTGAAGGAGCGCTATATCAATTCCTGAAATGAATGAATGAGTATATACATAGCATTACATACCTACTCGCCACGGAGTGGTGTGCACTGCAAGAGGCGCCATATAAATTTATGGATACAATATAATACATAAATACACCGATCTAGGACTATTGGTCATAGGCTTTTTGGTCATAGGCTTTTTGGTCATAGGCTGATTGGTCACAGGACTATTGGTCATACGTTCAGGCTTTGAAAGGACTAGGAGTAATAAATAACAAAAACGTTAAGTTTTCTACAAATATTAAGAAATCTAACGACTAAATCAAATCTAATAAAAAGAACTACATAATGTGTAAGTGTTCCGAAAAGAGTTAAAGCCTTATGTTAAAACTTGTAACGTTATATTGAAGACAGCTGCTAAAATCTATATCGTCCAGGGGTGCAAAAAACCAAACTTTTTCAAAATGAAAAGTTGTTTTTGTATGTTTTTTGTTTTTGTTGTTTTTTGTTTTTTTTTTTTGTTTTTGTTTTTTTTTTTTTGTTTCTTGTTTTTGAGATTTTCCAATTTCGGATCCAAAACTCATAATTCAAATTAATCATATGCATATGAATGAAATTAACTAGAATAGTAGAACCGTACAATGTCATAAAACGAAGCTAACAAAGACCATACAACAATTGCCAAGAGAGTTGAAGAGACGCCATTTTTGGTATTTATAATTTCTAAATATGTAAAAAAAAAATTGCGTTTAAAAAAAACCAAAACCCCCCAAAACCAAGCCTTAAACAACCCTGATATCGTCCACAGAATATATCCGAGATGCCAGGTCCTAAACGCAACACTACTTAAAAGAAATGAAAGCCAAAGCACAGAGATACATGTATGCTAAAATGTCTGTTGCAACAGCTCGCATTACACGTTCCTTCATGACGCGATATCGCTTGACGCTGCCTTGTTCCACGCCAGTTACACCCTGGAAGGATGCAGTTTTTGCTTGGTGCTATCGTTCTCTAATCCTGACAAAAACTTCCACATCGTTGGGTGACTGCATTGGAATAGTGCCTGCAGGCCGTGGTGGGAAACCTTTGTTGTGCGGACTATTGCGTCTGGAGCGGCGTCTAGCTGATTCC
>JACEVL010000367.1:1020000-1035000 GCA_020284085.1 Aporrectodea caliginosa | reverse complement strand
ACCTCCACTTAGGTGATTACTTTGTAAGGACCATGAGTAAACTTCTTCACAGTCAATTTCTCAGCGCCACCAAAGCTCTGCTATTTAGTCGGGTGTGCACTTGTGAGCTTTGGACACTGTTGTATTCTGTATTTTAATTTTTCAAGTGTCATGTAAATAAGAACGAAAGTACACACATAAAACTGTAGTTTTGAAGCTCATACTTTAAACGAACCAACAACCTTTAACATAGTCCTATTATATAAACAGTTCAATGCATAATAGTAAGTTATCCGACAATCATTAACAACTTTAAACTCAAGGTGGTTGAATATGTAAGGTGTCTAAGCTTTAAGGCCACACTCACGTTTCCCGCTCGATTCCATGCCTTGGGCGACGTTCACCGTGTCCCCAAACAGACAGTAGCGAGGCATCACACTACCGACGACACCTGCCACCACTGGTCCACTGTGTAGCCCTTGACAATAATCAACAAACCAGATAAATGTAGTTTCAGTTTAGTAAATAAAGCTCCAGTAAGAGTCCCTGGGAGCAGGCGTATCTCCTGGGGAGCCCGTTCCAGACCACTGGGCCCACCACGGAAAAGGCTCGATATCAGTAGCATAGTTGTAATGCAGTTCGTGCAAATGAACTGCAACTAGTCAGAGCACCCCTTCTCTGCAGAGCGGAGGGGGCGGCGACCTTGAAATAGCCAAGGGGCAACAAAGCTGCAGCAGGTTGTCTGGGGAAACCCAGCTGACATCGTCGCACCAAGGCAGCAATCCTGTAGTAAAGAATATACTTACTTACTTACCATTTCCTTCCACATACCGATTCTGATCTGGAGCTGTTGTTCCGGACGATGACGTATCTTGAAGGTCGTAACAGCGCTGAGTATATCCAAAGCGACTTCCGCAATCTCCACCAGGTGGCGCTGCCCGTTGCGAAGAGGAACACCGCTGGCCACCAGGTAGGCATCACCGATCGTTTCCACCTGCACAGGTCAAAAGGTCAGTGGTTCGTTCAGTCATAAAAGTCGAAATTTGGGAGAAACGAGGAAGGATTAGTAGTAGTTTCAGTTTAACGACACTGTGTGATAACAAAGACCATTAGCGTCGCCCTCCTCCTTTATCCAGGCTTGGGACTGGCACTGTCAGAGTGCGAACAGTGGCGGAGGGCGATCAACCGAGCAGCTGCATTAAGTACCGATTGGAGAGGAGACAGACGGAGTTTTGGCAGGCCGGTGAATAACGAGTTAGAGAAGTCAATGGGCAGATGAAAGCATGAACTATGGAAGAAAAACTGGCGAGAGGACAGATCGTCGAATGGCACGTATACACGCCGTAAATAATAAAAACCGGACCGAAAGAGAGATTAGAGATATGTGCAGAGAAGGAAAGAGTACAGTTTATAGTAACACCCAGGTCACGGGTGTCGAGAAAGCAAACTGAGTGAACCGCTTGGAAAGTAAAGAGCAATCAAGTTTAAGCAACTGCTGGCGAGTGCCAGCCAGATCAATTAAGTCTTGGAAAAGTTGAGTGAAAGACGATTTGAGGACATCCAACAATTGAGATCACCAGAGAGAGAGAGAGAGAGAGAGAGAGAGAGAGAGAGAGAGAGAGAGAGAGAGAGAGAGAGAGAGAGAGAGAGACAGAGACAGAGAGACAGAGACACAGAGACAGAGACAGAGACAGAGACAGAGACAGAGACAGAGAGACAGACAGAGACAGAGACAGAGACAGAGACAGAGACAGAGACAGAGACAGAGACAGAGACAGAGAGAGAGACAGAGACAGAGAGACAGAGACAGAGAGAGAGACAGAGAGACAGAGAGACAGAGACAGAGACAGAGACAGAGACAGAGACAGAGACAGAGCAGAGACAGACAGAGACAGAGACAGAGACAGAGACAGAGACAGACAGACAGACAGACAGAGACAGAGAGACGTGGACCCAGCACGGATCTTTGAGGCACCCCGAATTTAACAGTTACCCATGAGGTGCGAAAGTCACCTAGTATAACCATTTGAGTATGATCAGTAGGATAAGAGCGAAATCAAAGAAGAGGAAGGCAACTAACACCAAAGGAAACTTCAAGGCGACGTAACAGAATATCATGATCTATCATATCGAATGCTGAAGATGCATCAAAGACTGCTAAGACTGTAAGATAGTAACATGGGATTTATCAATAGCAGAAAAGATGTCCAAGAGATGAGACAGAAGAATAGTTTCAGTTGAGTGGTGAGCTCTAAAACCAGATTTCCTGGGCTGGAGAACGGATGATCACAAGTTATTACAGGAGTCGAATTTAACTGTATATGTCAGCCATGCAAGGCGCCCATGTGTGCATACATATTTCCGAGCTTTTATTGAGCGCATTTTCATAACTTTTCAAGAGCGCTGCAGGAACATGGATGCTTCAGTGATTTAAACCGGTGCGACTTAACCAAGAACGAGAATGATACTTGCCCCGCGTTCCTTAAAATCGTGCGAATGATCACAGGAAGGCAGTTCTAAAGGAGGGACCAGTATAAGGGAGGGACCTAATACAAGGGAGAGATCTATACCTTATAAGGGAGGGAGGAACGTATACTTTATATCACAAACGAAGAAGAAGAAGAAGTGAACGAAATCCGTTGATGACTCACTTTATAGACGTCGTGTTTGGCTATTATGTCGTCAAAACAGGAATACAGATCGTTAAGGAATTCCACGATCTACGATAGACAGAAAACAAAATAATGATCTCTGAATAATCATATCTGAAATCATTCGTATCTGAATACAATACTAATATATTACATACCCATACATACCCATACATGCATGCATACGTACCTACAAACATACATATAGACAGACATAAACAGCCACACACAAGCATATGCATACATAAGCACATACACACATCATTCAATCACTCAATCACTCAATCAATCAATCAGTCAGTCAATCACTCAATCAATCAATCAATCAATCAATCAATCAATCAATCAATCAATCAATCAATCAATCATTCGTTTATTGTTCCCAGTACAACCAACAGATGACAATTAACACAGTAAACAATAACATTGCAAGGGATACAACAGGAAGACCCAGAAGGGACCAAGGTCCCGCTTATTAGGGTCACCCTTGTACCATGAGACAAAAATGTAGAATGACAAATGATTGACCTTTATAAGTCCAACTGGACTATGAAGCATAACCAGAACCGTAATGTAACATATATACACACACACACATAACCACATACATTGATACATACATACATACACACATGCGTACATACATTGAAACATACGTGCCTGCATGGGACTGCTGTCGGAGGCGATGGCCGTGAATCCGACGATGTCAGAGAAGTAGATGGACGATTGGTCGTAGTTTTCCGGTTGAACGAAGTTCCCCGTCTTCAGCTGTTCCGCCACCTGACTACAGTTCCAACCACACCAGAACCATCGACTAATCAATCAACCGTCACAGAAGAAGGTCTAAAGAAGGAGTATTTTATCCATCGGATTAGGTGGCGCCAACACAGAACAAAGATTCAGCCCATCAGCTAGATTTCAAATCACATCTGTACTTCTGGTCACCAGTTACACCAATGCAGTCCAGTGTGAAGCGTCCTAGAAGTAGCTTGCTACCAACTACGCTGTATAAATAGTCGTAATTACAATTACAATTACAATTCCGTCGTGGGCCAGTGAAGAACAAGAAGAAGATCCGTCCCTTAAGCTGTAGCCCCGAGAGGAGGCCATGCATGGGTTTGAAATGTTAGCGACTTCATATCTCTTAACATAGGCCAGTGATTAAATTCACCCGGATCTCGCCGGATCTCAGACCTGGCAGGCTGGCACCCTACTGTGACCTTAGATTTGAGACGTGACACCTAAAAGAGAAGACTCGTCACCAAAATGTGATTTTGCTACAGTAATCGACAATCGACCATATGCTTCAATCAATTAATCAATCAATCAATCAATCAATCAATCAATCAATCAATCAATCAATCAATCAATCAATCAATCAATCAATCAATCAATCAATCAATCAATCAATCAATCAATCAATCAATCAATCAATCAATCAATCAATCAATCAATCAATCAATCAATATAATCAATCAATCAATCAATCAATCAATCAATCAATCAATCATCAATCAATCAATCAATCAATCAATCAATCAATCAATCAATCAATCAATCAATCAATCAATCAATCAATCAATCAATCAATCAATCAATCAATCAATCAATCAATCAATCAATCAATCAATCAATCAATCAAACGTTTATTTGTAGCCAAACAACAATAACAATAATTTAAAAATCAGATTGCACTTTTAAGTATGGATTGTTGAATGCTACAAGGTCTGGCCCTGAAGGGATCAAAGATCCTACTAAGTAGGGACACCTCTATAATTTCAACAGAATGTGTGGCGACCGAAAGATGCTTTACTTAGTATAACAGTTGTTGACTTGATTAACATAAAAATCTTAACTAACCTTAACTAATTTAAACTAAATATCAAAGTAAAAGGAATGAGTGGGATGTGCAGTTAAACACATGGAAATAAAAGATTAATACATCAAAGCATTTAATAATTACCTTCAACTAAATAAGTGCGAAGCTTTTTCTTAAACAGTGTAAGTGAGGGAGATTTTATGATTTCTTTAGGTATTTTATTCCAGGTAGTGGCGCCAATAGATTTTATTGAGAACTGACGAGTGTTTGAGCGGGCAAAGACACTTCTATAATTTAATTTGATTATTATTATTTTATACATTTTAATTTGATTCTTATTTTATATATTTTATGCGTCTTCTGAATAGCGAAATATAGCGAGTATCGGTTGCTTACGGTGGCAGAAGACGGTAGAGAAGTCTGTCAGTCTTTTGTTTCTCCTCGAGCAGTTCCTGTGCTCTTTGTTCGACCACTACTTCGAGATTCTGCGCGTATTTCTCCATCATCGCCATCACTCGGTCCATGATGTTGATCCTCAAGACAACAGAAACGGACAATGAGCACTGTCTCCAATGCGGTAGTCACTCTGTGGCAGCAATCTTCACTCAACGCTTGTGGTTCTACCTCCCTGACTGCATGTTTGCCTGTGGTGCCTGTCTGTCTTCCTTCCTTCCTTCCTTCCTTCCTTCCTTCCTTCCTTCCTTCCTTCCTTCCTTCCTTCCTTCCTTCCTTCCTTCCTTCCTTCCTTCCTTCAGTCATTCATTCATTCCTCCCTTCTTGTCTGTCTGTCTGCCAGTCGGCCTTCGTTCATGGTTCCTGTCTGTATGTCTACCTACCTGCCTTCTGTCTGCCGTAATTGCTCCTATCTTTTGTCTGATTATCTGTCTACTTGTCTGCCTGCCTTCCTACAGGCCGGACAACCTCGATTCTTTCTTTCCTTCCTTCCTCCTTCTTCCTCCCTTCCTCCCTCTCCCCTCCCTCCCTCCCTCCCTCCCTACCTCCCTCCCTGCCCTCCCTCCCTTCCTTCCTTCCTTCTTCCTTCCTTCCTTCCTTCCTTCCTGCCTTCCTTCCTTCCTTTCTTCCTTCCTCCCTTCCTTTCATCCCTCTTTCCTTCCTTCTTCTATCCTTCCTTCCTTCCTTCCTTCCTTCCTTCCTTCCTTCCTTCCTTCTTTCCTTCCTTCCTTCCTTTCATTCCTCTTTCCTTCCTTCCTTCCTTCCTTCCTTCCTTCTTCCTTTCTTCCTTTCTTCCTTCTTCACGCTCTGTCTGTCTTTCTGTCTGCCTGATGCATTTTCAGTTGCAGTTGTAAACTATTCTGGATATTGGAACGTGACTTAAAGCATAAGCTCCTCTTTACACGTGAGTAACTAACAACTTAATGACTCATATGCCATACGAATGAAACGATTAAATGACTGCACGGTAGATGAGTGAGTGAATGAGTGAGTGAGTACGTTATGAGTGAACGAGTGAGTGAGTTGTGAGTGAGTGAGTGAATAATTAATTGAGTGAATGAATGAATAAATAGGTGAGAAAGTGAGTAAGTTGTGAGCGAGTGAGTGAATGAATGAGTGAGTGAGTGAATGAATGAGTGAGTGAGTGAGTAAATTTGTGAGTGAGTGAGTGAACGAACAAAGAGCAAACGAACGGATGAACGAGCAAGTGAGCAGGATCATCTAAGTTCGTCTTCTTCAGTATAAGGAATCTTCTGTGAATGTCTGGATACCTTCCACCTGACAATGTCGTCACCATTTTTCGAATCTCTTTGAAGGTCGGTCTCTGAGCAGGATCCTCGTTCCAACATGCCCGAATGAGGTCAAGGACTGGCGATCCAAGGTCACTCGATTCCGGAAGGACTGGACGAAACGGAACGCTCTCTCCACTACGAACGCGATTTATAGTGTCTGCAGAAAACGGAAATATAGTGTTTTTCTATCATTTTCTATACAATATAATGCAGTACAATACAGTACAATACAATACAATAATTATTACACCATACAGTACAATACAATATTATACAATGCAATGCAATACAATACAATACAATACACCTGCGACTGAAATACGGTATAGGCACATTACAACAGTTAAGAAGTACACCACTATATAATGTCACGTCACATAATACACGTCACGTCATAGTAGTTGTCATCGTCATGAAACCAGCATCATCATATTCATCAGTAGCAACATCATCATCATCATTATCATCATCATCATCGTTGTCTTCGTCGTCATCATCATGATCGACATCATTGTCATCATCACCATCCTCAGCCTCGCCTGTGGCCTGCCATTCGCCGAAGCATTACCGTTTCCACAAATGTTGCCAGTTCTCGTCTCTTCTCCAACCTGACTATAGTACGAAGTACAGTGGGGGCTTATCGAACTCCAGGGCCCGCAAGGTGTCCAATGAATTCCTTCTAACCACCTTGGAGGAGGTGGATATCCTCATTCATCCTTATACATTATGATTACGACTTTTCATAAGCGATTTTATTAGATAAGCTTAATCTTCAATGGAAACCAGTGTGAGCTAGTTGGGAAGTAATGGAAAATAGCGTGAGATAGTTGAGGAAGTAGCAGGATATAGTGTGAGCGGGTGGGAAAGTAATGGGAAACAGTGTGATCCAGCGGGGAAATAATGAGAAACAATGTGAGCTAGTTGGATTGTAATGGGTAACAGTGTGAGCCAGTGGGTGATGCAATGGAAAACAGTGTGCATCAATAGGAAGTATAATGGCAAACAGTGTCAGTCAGTGGGGAAGTTAATCTCCCTAGAAATCACACCCAGTGGCGCCTACCTCTTAGGGTGAAGTTCTCGAAGTTGTACGGTTCACTGCGGGTCATGATCTCAAAGCAGACGATCGCAAAGCTGTAGACATCCCCCGACGGAGTTCCGAGGGGTGGCGGAATGTTCTCCCTCAACAGTTCTGGAGACGTCCATAACTTACCTGGAAAGGATTAATAAAAGTAACACTGAAGAGTAAGGTAAAACTTTCCTGCTTTAATGTAATGGATTGGCAATGTAAGGTAATACATGATACAATGCAGTCGTGTATTGTATTGTATTGTATTGTATTTTATTTGTCTATTTATAAAGAGCTTCTCACAGAAAAAGCCTTTCAGAAGTGCTCCCAGTGCGAGCAACCCGAGGGAAAAGGCAGGATTTTAGTTTAGAAAAAGATGAGGAGAGACTACCAGAAAGGATGGCGAGCGAACTGGTGGAGGAAGTCCATTCCACAGAGAAGACCTATGCAGGCGAAGGATCTGGATTGAGCCATCGCAGTCCTGACACGGGGAACAAAAAGGTCAAGCCGATCAGAGGATCGAAGAGGACGCAGCGAAGTGGCAGAGAGGGGGCGAAGCATGAGATTGCAAAGGTACATCGGAGCAAGAGCCAAATGAGACTTAAGGACTCAAATAAGAATCTTGAATTGCATTCTGACAGATAGAGGGAGCCAGTGAAGTTCTTCAACCATGAATATAGAGATGTGCGAGAATCGAGGAAGACGAGCAATCAGTCTATAGCAGCAGCATTAAGTAATAAGTGTACAGGAGATAGGCGAACCTTAGTGAGACCAACAAGGAGAGAATTACAAGAGTCTGATAATATAATAATTACAGTGTAATAATATAACTCTTTTCAATAACTCTTTTCAATAACTCTTTCCATAACTCTTTTCAATAACTCTTTTCAATAACTCTTTCAATAACAATAACTCTTTTCAATAACTCTTTTCAATAACTCTTTTCAATAACTCTTTTCAATAACTCTTTTCAATAACTCTTTTCAATAACTCTTTTCAATAACTCTTTTCAATAACTCTTTTCAATAACTCTTTTCAATAACTCTTTTCAATAACTCTTTTCAATAACTCTTTTCAATAACTCTTTTCAATAACTCTTTTCAATAACTCTTTTCAATAACTCTTTTCAATAACTCTTTTCAATAACTCTTTTCAATTCTTTTCTCTTTTCAATAACTCTTTTCAATAACTCTTTTCAATAACTCTTTTCAATAACTCTTTTCAATAACTCTTTTCAATAACTCTTTTCAATAACTCTTTTCAATAACTCTTTTCAATAACTCTTTTCAATAACTCTTTTAAAATAACTCTTTTCAATAACTCTTTTCAATAACTCTTTTCAATAACTCTTTTCAATAACTCTTTTCAATAACTCTTTTCAATAACTCTTTTCAATAACTCTTTTCAATAACTCTTTTCAATAACTCTTTTCAATAACTCTTTTCAATAACTCTTTTCAATAACTCTTTTCAATAACTCTTTTCAATAACTCTTTTCAATAACTCTTTTCAATAACTCTTTTCAATAACTCTTTTCAATAACTCTTTTCAATAACTCTTTTCAATAACTCTTTTCAATAACTCTTTTCAATAACTCTTTTCAATAACTCTTTTCAATAACTCTTTTCAATAACTCTTTTCAATAACTCTTTTCAATAACTCTTTTCAATAACTCTTTTCAATAACTCTTTAACTCTTTTCAATAACTCTTTTCAATAACTCTTTTCAATAACTCTTTTCAATAACTCTTTTCAATAACTCTTTTCAATAACTCTTTTCAATAACTCTTTTCAATAACTCTTTTCAATAACTCTTTTCAATAACTCTTTTCAATAACTCTTTTCAATAACTCTTTTCAATAACTCTTTTCTCTTTTCAATAACTCTTTCAATAATAACTTTTCAATAACTCTTTTCAATAACTCTTTTCAATAACTCTTTTCAATAACTCTTTTCAATAACTCTTTTCAATAACTCTTTTCAATAACTCTTTTCAATAACTCTTTTCAATAACTCTTTTCAAATAACTCTTTTCAATAACTCTTTTCAATAACTCTTTTCAATAACTCTTTTCAATAACTCTTTTCAATAACTCTTTTCAATAACTCAATAACTCTTTTCAATAACTCTTTTCAATAACTCTTTTCAATAACTCTTTTCAATAACTCTTTTCAATAACTCTTTTCAATAACTCTTTTCAATAACTCTTTTCAATAACTCTTTTCAATAACTCTTTTCAATAACTCTTTTCAATAACTCTTTTCAATAACTCTTTTCAATAAATAACTCTTTTCAATAACTCTTTTCAATAACTCTTTTCAATAACTCTTTTCAATAACTCTTTTCAATAACTCTTTTCAATAACTCTTTTCAATAACTCTTTTCAATAACTCTTTTCAATAACTCTTTTCAATAACTCTTTAACTCTTTTCAATAACTCTTTTCAATAACTCTTTTCAATAACTCTTTTCAATAACTCTTTTCAATAACTCTTTTCAACTAATAACTTTTTCAATAACTCTTTTCAATAACTCTTTTCAATAACTCTTTTCAATAACTCTTTTCAATAACTCTTTTCAATAACTCTTTTCAATAACTCTTTTCAATAACTCTTTTCAATAACTCTTTTCAATAACTCTTTTCAATAACTCTTTTCAATAACTCTTTTCAATAACTCTTTTCAATAACTCTTTTCAATAACTCTTTTCAATAACTCTTTTCAATAACTCTTTTCAATAACTCTTTTCAATAACTCTTTTCAATAACTCTTTTCAATAACTCTTTTCAATAACTCTTTTCAATAACTCTTTTCAATAACTCTTTTCAATAACTCTTTTTCAATAACTCTTTTCAATAACTCTTTTCAATAACTCTTTTCAATAACTCAATTTTTCAATAACTCTTTTCAATAACTCTTTTAACTCTTTAACTTTTCAATAACTCTTTTCAATAACTCTTTTCAATAACTCTTTTCAATAACTCTTTTCAATAACTCTTTTTTCAATAACTCTTTTCAATAACTCTTTTCAATAACTCTTTCAATAACTCTTTTCAATAACTCTTTTCAATAACTCTTTTCAATAACTCTTTTCAATAACTCTTTTCAATAACTCTTTTCAATAACTCTTTTCAATAACTCTTTTCAATAACTCTTTTCAATAACTCTTTTCAATAACTCTTTTCAATAACTCTTTTCAATAACTCTTTTCAATAACTCTTTTCAATAACTCTTTTCAATAACTCTTTTCAATAACTCTTTTCAATAACTCTTTTCAATAACTCTTTTCAATAACTCTTTTCAATAACTCTTTTCAATAACTCTTTTCAATAACTCTTTTCAATAACTCTTTTCAATAACTCTTTTCAATAACTCTTTTCAATAACTCTTTTCAATAACTCTTTTCAATAACTCTTTCAATAACTCTTTTTCAATAACTCTTTCTTTTCATAACTCTTTTCAATAACTCTTTTCAATAACTCTTTTCAATAACTCTTTTCAATAACTCTTTTCAATAACTCTTTTCAATAACTCTTTTCAATAACTCTTTTCAATAACTCTTTTCAATAACTCTTTTCAATAACTCTTTCAATAACTCTTTTCAATAACTCTTTTCAATAACTCTTTTCAATAACTCAATTTTTTCAATAACTCTTTTCAATAACTCTTTCAATAACTCTTTCAATAACTCTTTTCAATAACTCTTTTCAATAACTCTTTTCAATAACTCTTTTCAATAACTCTTTTCAATAACTCTTTTCAATAACTCTTTTCATAACTCTTTTCAATAACTCTTTTCAATAACTCTTTTCAATAACTCTTTTCAATAACTCTTTTCAATAACTCTTTTCAATAACTCTTTTCAATAACTCTTTTCAATAACTCTTTTCAATAACTCTTTTCAATAACTCTTTTCAATAACTCTTTTCAATAACTCTTTTCAATAACTCTTTTCAATAACTCTTTTCAATAACTCTTTTCAATAACTCTTTTCAATAACTCTTTTCAATAACTCTTTTCAATAACTCTTTCAATAACTCTTTTCAATAACTCTTTTCAATAACTCTTTTCAATAACTCTTTTCAATAACTCTTTTCAATAACTCTTTTCAATAATAACTTTTTCAATAACTCTTTTTTCAATAACTCTTTTCAATAACTCTTTTCAATAACTCTTTTCAATAACTCTTTTCAATAACTCTTTTCAATAACTCTTTTAAATAACTCTTTTCAATAACTCTTTTAACTCTTTTCAATAACTCTTTTCAATAACTCTTTTCAATAACTCTTTTCAATAACTCTTTTCAATAACTCTTTTCAATAACTCTTTTCAATAACTCTTTTCAATAACTCTTTTCAATAACTCTTTTCAATAACTCTTTTCAATAACTCTTTTCAATAACTCTTTTCAATAACTCTTTTCAATAACTCTTTTCAATAACTCTTTTCAATAACTCAATTCAATAACTCTTTCAATAACTCTTTTCAATAACTCTTTTCAATAACTCTTTTCAATAACTCTTTTCAATAACTCTTTTCAATAACTCTTTTCAATAACTCTTTTTCAATAACTCTTTTAACTCAATAACTCTTTTTCATAACTCTTTTCAATAACTCTTTTCAATAACTTTTCAATAACTCTTTTCAATAACTCTTTTCAATAACTCTTTTCAATAACTCTTTTCAATAACTCTTTTTTCAATAACTCTTTTCAATAACTCTTTTCAATAACTCTTTTCAATAACTCTTTTCAATAACTCTTTTCAATAACTCTTTTCAATAACTCTTTTCAATAACTCTTTTCAATAACTCTTTTCAATAACTCTTTTCAATAACTCTTTTCAATAACTCTTTTCAATAACTCTTTTCAATAACTCTTTTAACTCTTTTCAATAACTCTTTTCAATAACTCTTTTCAATAACTCTTTTCAATAACTCTTTTCAATAACTCTTTTCAATAACTCTTTTCAATAACTCTTTTCAATAACTCTTTTCAATAACTCTTTTCAATAACTCTTTTCAATAACTCTTTTCAATAACTCTTTTCAATAACTCTTTTCAATAACTCTTTTCAATAACTCTTTTCAATTTCAATAACTCTTTCAATAACTCTTTTCAATAACTCTTTTCAATAACTCTTTTAACTCAATAATAACTCTTTCAATAACTCTTTTCAATAACTCTTTTCAATAACTCTTTTCAATAACTCTTTTCAATAACTCTTTTCAATAACTCTTTTCAATAACTCTTTTCAATAACTCTTTTCAATAACTCTTTTCAATAACTCTTTTCAATAACTCTTTTCAATAACTCTTTTCAATAACTCTTTTCAATAACTCTTTTCAATAACTCTTTTCAATAACTCTTTTCAATAACTCTTTTCAATAACTCTTTTCAATAACTCTTTTCAATAACTCTTTTCAATAACTCTTTTCAATAACTCTTTTCAATAACTCTTTTCAATAACTCTTTTCAATAACTCTTTTCAATAACTCTTTTCAATAACTCTTTTCAATAACTCTTTCAATAACTCTTTTCAATAACTCTTTTCAATAACTCTTTTCAATAACTCTTTTCAATAACTCTTTTCAATAACTCTTTTCAATAACTCTTTTCAATAACTCTTTTCAATAACTCTTTTCAATAACTCTTTTCAATAACTCTTTTCAATAACTCTTTTCAATAACTCTTTTTTTCATAACTCTTTTCAATAACTCTTTTCAATAACTCTTTTCAATAACTCTTTCAATAACTCTTTTCAATAACTCTTTTCAATAACTCTTTTCAATAACTCTTTCAATAACTCTTTTCAATAACTCTTTTCAATAACTCTTTTCAATAACTCTTTTCAATAACTCTTTTTTCAATAACTCTTTTCAATAACTCTTTTCAATAACTCTTTTCAATAACTCTTTTCAATAACTCTTTTCAATAACTCTTTTCAATAACTCTTTTCAATAACTCTTTTCAATAACTCTTTTCAATAACTCTTTTCAATAACTCTTTTCAATAACTCTTTTCAATAACTCTTTTCAATAACTCTTTTCAATAACTCTTTTCAATAACTCTTTTCAATAACTCTTTTCAATAACTCTTTTCAATAACTCTTTTCAATAACTCTTTTCAATAACTCTTTCAATAACTCTTTTCAATAACTCTTTTAACTCAAATAACTCTTTTCAATAACTCTTTTCAATAACTCTTTTCAATAACTTTTCAATAACTCTTTTCAATAACTCTTTTCAATAACTCTTTTCAATAACTCTTTTCAATAACTCTTTTCAATAACTCTTTTCAATAACTTTTTCAATAACTCTTTTCAATAACTCTTTTCAATAACTCTTTTCAATAACTCTTTTCAATAACTCTTTTCAATAACTCTTTTCAATAACTCTTTTCAATAACTCTTTTCAATAACTCTTTTCAATAACTCTTTTCAATAACTCTTTTCAATAACTCTTTCAATAACTCTTTTCAATAACTCTTTTCAATAACTCTTTTCAATAACTCTTTTCAATAACTCTTCAATAACTCAATAACTCTTTTCAATAACTCTTTTCAATAACTCTTTTCAATAACTCAATTCAATAACTCTTTTCAATAACAGAAGTGTTGGAAAAAGAAATGTAGAGCAGGGCAGTGCTTTGTAACAGTGGTTATGTAACGCAGGGTAAACTATGTAACAGAAAGTGGTTATGTAACGCATGGTAATGCTATGTAACAGAAAGTGGTTATGTAACGCATGGTAGTGCTATGTAACAGAATGTCGTTACGTTTGTAGATTTCGTCTTCCGTCGCGTATGGTGTCTGTCCCGTGAGAAGCGTTGGAAATCCGTAATCCGTGATCTGAAACACACCCGCAGAAGGAACCTGTTATTCGTTTCTAAGTAACCGAGGATTGCAGTTGTATTCTGTAACTTCTATTGCGCCGGTGTATAATGAACAATGCATCAACCGATAATAGCGCAACAAAACCAAGCCATAATCAGATAAATATCCGGAAGCTCAGTCCGTTACGAAAGGGAACAAAGCAATTTGAAAAAGCCCGTTAGTTTTAAGTTGAGAACGAAATAACATAAGCGACTGCATAGGCAGAGCGGAAAAATACATGGACAGATCCGTCAGAGACAATGAAATGCCATAGGCGAACGGGCAGCACGAACAGATAAAGGGAAAGATACATAGTAATGACATAAGCGATTTAGCAGAACGGCCAGAGAGAGAGAAACAGAGAGAGAGACAGACAGACAGAGACAGACAGAGAAAGAGACAGAGACAGAGACAGGCAGACAGACAGACAGAGATTTAAATTAGAGAGATAAAATATCTGCACTTCTGTATGCATGTAGGCCTACAGCAACATCTGTGACTTCTGTACTGCAGCATTTACATTTTACAACTTGTGGCATAACTCATTGCATTGTATACTCTGATACACGATTATTTTACTACGATTACAATTATACTAATCATAACACTATAATAATAATAGAGCTGATGGCATTTACCTTGACCGACCAGCGAGAGTCGACGAGACAGTTGGAACTCTTGAGGTTTCCGTGTGAGCCAAGACTCGACTGGTGAAGATAATAAATTCCTTTGGTTATGTCACACACGAAGCTCATCCTGAATATGTTGTCCAGTTTGAACGAATCGTTCTGCAGTACGTCCTACGTCAGAGAACTCAATCATCAAACATCTATACTCTAGGGAATGTGTATAATCAGGGTATGTGTATAATTCAT
>JACEVL010000367.1:1012500-1015000 GCA_020284085.1 Aporrectodea caliginosa | reverse complement strand
ATAGCATAGCATGACACAGCATAGCATGGCATGACACAACATAGCATAGCATAACATAGCTTGGCGTGACGTAACAGCATGCTATAACATAACATAGCTTGGCATGAAATAGCATGACATAACATAGCATGGCATGACACAACATAGCATAGCATAACATAGCATGGCATGATATAACATAGCATGGCATGACACAGCATAGCATGACATAACACAGCATGACATAACTTAACATACATAGCATAGCATATACATGTAACATGACAAATTATGACATAGAAAGATATCTAACAACACTGATAACATAACATAGCAAAATATGTGCCAACACCTATAAACTTTACATTCACTAGATCACAGTAAGCCTACGATGCAACACGTTTCTGAGTTCTGTCCATTGCAAACGAGCAGCATACCTTGGAAGGCGAGATTACGCATTCCTAGAGCGACGTCTGCTCCACTGCGAGGGTCTTGCCCTCTGTCGATCGTTCTATTCATTGCAAAGGCGTAGAGCAACATGGCGTCGTGCAGGAAGGGTGAATACGGATCACCGAATGCAAACGATGGAGTTCTCTCCTAGTCCAAAATAACCACACAAGCTTCGTTAATTGATTATGCATGTAAGACTAAGTGCCTGAACATTTTATATAGTGCATATTGAGTACATCACAATGCACTGGACCATACTGTAACTTTCTAACAGTTCTCGTATTTATTGTATTGTATTTGTATTTGAACACTTGTTATAGCGCCCCTACCAGATTTCCCATTCAGAGGCGCTCCCGACTACTACGCGGACGCTGAATCGGAGTTTCACGCCGAAGCGCATGAGCAATTGCGAGTGAAGGACTTGCCCAGGGTCCCTACGCGGCGGCTTTGAGGTGGATTTGAACCCGCAACCCTCCAGCTGCAAGGCACCGAACATACCCCTACACCACCGTGCCCCAGTATATTGTGTTGTGTTGTATTGTGTTGTATTGTACTCCACGTTTATAATGCGACCGAGCCACCCGCAGTAAAGATCCGAGAAATTAATCTCTGATAAACCGACCCGACCGGGAAGCGAACCCGGGCCGCCGGCGCGGTAAGCAGGCTACCAACCCACTCGGCCACTCAGGATCCCTACATGTAATGCAACTTTATGGTAGGATATGTTATGCTATGCTGTGCGATGTTATGGTGTATTATGCCATGTTATGTTATGCAATACAATACAATACAATACAATACAATGCTATAGTAATCTAAGTTATGCTATGCTTGTGTTTAATATGCTATGCTGTGCTATATTATGCCTTAGTAATCTATGCTATGCTATCACAATCTGGGTAATGAATGTCGGGGCTGATGATCGGGCCTTTCGGGTCGCATTTCGGCATCTATTCAGGAGGCCAAAAATAACTGAATTTCTACAAACTGCGTAACTCTAGGTACTTGCACTGATAATTAACGTTATAATGCACCCCGAAGTAACTCGCTACTGACGACGCTCCATGAATCGTCGTAATTACAATTACAATGATGTGATTTAACGTGAGAATGATTACATTTCGGACGAAGTCCTTCCAAGGTGACTGGCGCATTCGATGCGCCACCTGCAGACGAAATTCATCCATGTCCGATTTATCCGGCGTTTCCATGGAAACCTTGTAATGACATCAGTTACACGCTGTAATGATCGTCCTTGATTGAATCATGCGAATTATCACAGCAGTGTTAGCTAATTGGTTATTTTGTCACTTTAATGAATATATGAGATCATTTAGATTGGTACACTGGTACAGACAGCGCTATTGTTAGACAATTAAAAGGCGTCATAGTAAGTGTCTTTGATATATATATATATATATATATATATATATAGACTATATATATACTGTTATATACACATACATATATAACATGAATACCGTTATATATATATATGCAATATTACAGCAGCCTACATCCAGATGCCTAGACATCACCGCGTTATGAATAGTTCAATATTACTATATATATATATATTATATATATATTATATATATATTATATATATATATTATATATATATATATATATATATATATATATATATATATATCACGTTTGAAGAATTTCGTTCGCAGCCACTAGAAGGCCTACTCTTTTATAGTTTACTGTTTAACTGTGCATTGTTTTGCCTATTGAGGTAATTCTAAGTCTTTTTGATATCTAACTACACAAAGTAGTACACATATATGCAAGTGAAGGGAATGTCTTTAATTTATTTTGATATTTATTGGCGCTATATAAATATTCATTTACAGTTGAAATAGAAGCTTTACTTATAAATTACAGTAGAGCGAAGGGAGGCTTACTTGAAGAACGGACTCGAAGGCCTGCTTGGCCACGTGATCTCGTCCGTCTTTGCCGGACCATATTTGGTTAGAGCCGTCAGAAATGACGTCAATTGAGACGAATACAAAGTCCCCGGATGTCATTTGCATGTCGTGTGCGGTCAGAACAAAATGGCGTCGCT
>JACEVL010000367.1:992500-1007500 GCA_020284085.1 Aporrectodea caliginosa | reverse complement strand
TCCATCCATCCATCCATCCATCCATCCATCCATCCATCCATCCATCCATCCATCCATCCATCCATCCATCCATCCATCCATCCATCCATCCATCCATCCATCCATCCATCCATCCATCCATCCAACACCAACACCAATTTAGTGTTGTAAGTTCAAATGACCTAGTGTAGTCGTACCTGCTTTTGTACACTTTTTTTAAATATGAAATAAATATATGTATTTCTTTTGAGGCTGTGAGGACAAACACTTGCGGCCCGCCACCTGCTGACCAACAATTATAGTGGCCCGCGGGACAAAAAAGGTTGGCCACCCCTGGTTTAGTCCATCTATCCATCCATCCATCCATCCATCCATCCATCCATCCATCCATCCATCCATCCATCCATCCATCCATCCATCCATCCATCCATCCATCCATCCATCCATCCATCCATCCATCCATCCATCCATCCAACCATCCATCCATCCATCCATCCATCCATCCATCCATCCATCCATCCATCCATCCATCCATCCATCCATCCATCCATCCATCCATCCATCCATCCATCCATTCATCCATCCATCCATTCAACCATCCATCCATCCATTCATCTGTCCATCTATCCATCCATCCTTCCATCCATCCATTCATCCGAACAGAGCATTTATCTATCCACCCACCACCCACCCACTCACCCTCCAACTACCCACCCATCCAACCATCCATTCCTCCGTCCATTCATCCATCCATTCATCCACCCATAAATTCATACAAAGCATTTATCTATCCACCCACCACCCACCCACCACCAGCACACTACCCACCCACTGCCAACACATCCATTCATTCTTCCATCCATTTATTCTATTCATCCACCCATCCATTTATATAGCGCAAATTTCAGATACCTGAACTTGAATCGTTTGTTGAGGACTGGATCTGATTGGAGGGCATCCAGTGCAATGCTGACGGCTGAGGCACTCGTCAGGGCGCTTACTCCTTCGATCCCTCCTCCCGTCCACGGAGCCAGGAAACCGACCTTCAACGTCGTCTGCTGCTCGTTGCTAGGCAACGGCGTCGTCATGGCAATCGAGGCCGATCCAAGAAACATGATGGCGATGATGCAACGCGTTGCCATGACTACAGGAAGATGGACGCTGTATATTGCTCATTGTAACATTACTATTGCGCATATAATATATAAAGTTCTCAAAGACTGGCTAATTCTTTAACGATTGAGAATTTACATGACTGTGTACTTAATAATTAATTAATTATTAATTAATTCGTTTAGTTATTTAATCTGATCTTAGACACGAAATAAACGTGGGCCAAAACACCCCAGCGTCGCTAACAGTGACCTAACTTCCATCCACTTTCCGGCTCTCTCACACGTTACTCGAGAACCTATGGGCTTGCTCGTACTTTACCAGGCTCTGAACGGGACCCTCTTTTTCACATTTAAGCCCCGTACTTGCGGGCCCTTATTTATAATTACTTCTAATTAGTAACTTCTAATGCGCCGTTGTCTAATGCAGAAGTCATCAACCGATTCAACCGATGGTGCATAAGAAAACCCAAACGTAATCAGGTCCACTGCGAGATGACCAGTTCGTTGAGAAGACGCAGAGGCAACAAAAGGCGAATCCTAGTCAGACTACTTCATGATTAATAATAATAATAATAATAATCTTTTTCTTTATTGAAGCGCCTGACAAACGCACTGCGCTGTACATTTACATGTTAGGCAATTGAAATCTTATCTACTAACAGAACAGACAGCCTGCAATACAACGGCGCTAATAGCAGCCTACAAAGCATGTCCGCCCAACGGGGGCTCGAATTCGGTACCTCTCGGTCTCTATGCCAGTGTGTTATCCAATGCGCTATCGGGCTGTGATAAATGTGATAAATGGAGGAACTCACCTCACTCTCACCAGTTCCTGCTCGACTATGAATCCCAGCTGGTGTTAAACTCAAACTTGACAGTTTACAGCCCAACGCCTGATTGACTGGATTCTAAGCGCGATGGACAGATATTGCTAATGATGTCAACGTGTTTTCAATGACTTCACCGAATCGTTTCCTCATGCCCTACAGCGAATCCGATTTCTCTAGCTGTTAGCACATCTTACTTAGTACCGTGATTGACCAGCTCAAACGAGTTTTACTAAGTTGCATACAGGGTGTATCCATAAAATAAAAGCTATATTTTTTTTATCATTGCTGCCGCAAGAGAGTTTAGTATAGTAGTATAGTAGTAGTAGTAGTAGTAGTAGTAGTAGTAGTAGTAGTAGTAGTAGTAGTAGTAGCAGCAGCAGCAGCAGCAGCAGCAGCAGCAGCAGCAGCAGCAGCAGCAGCAGTAGTTGTAGTAGTAGTAGTAGTAGTGGGAGTGGTTGTAATAGTTGTTGTTGCAATAATATAGGTATTATCAGTAAGCAAATTCTAGACTTCCAACGGGCGTCAGATTTCCAATAAGAGCAGCCTATAATAATAATAATAATAATAATAATAATAATAATAATAATAATAATAATAATAAATTAATAATAATAATAATGCTAAAATAATTACTTGACGAGAGTTAGCAAACCCATACATTTGACAATTCTCCGAGTATTTCCATAAAAAGATAAGACTATTCTTTAATTAACCAATTGTTATCGGCATTTTGTATTCGATGATGCAGGTATTTAAAATGATGATGATGATGATGATGATGATGATGATGATGATGATGATGATGATGATGATGATGATGATGATGATGATGATGACAATGACGATGATGATGATTAGATGAACCGATGGCAATAATAATAATAATAATAATAATAATAATAATACATAATAATAATGACAATAATAATAATAATGACAATAATAATAATAATAATAATAATAATAATAATAATAATAATAATAATAATAATAATAATAATAATAATAATAATAATAATAATAATAATAATAATAATAATTATAATAGTAAATGTTGAACATAAAAATCTAAGTTAAGAGCTACATTTCCTTCTTATTAATTTATAATTTAAATAAATGATGGAACTTACAAATATTTCGACTAACGAATAGCAGAATTGAGTGAAACATAAAGCACCCGTTGAGTTATTATAGCAACAACTATGGCATGATATAATTATACTATAATAGGTCTTTGGTACAAGAATATTTTTTGGCCCACACTTTACTTCATCTATTTACGGTTCTACCTTTGTCGAGCTTCGAGGAAAAGTAACTTTGAAGAAAGAGAACAGCTCTTCCCTCTTATCCAACTTCCGGTGGAAAAGAGGAGGAGGAAGAGGAAACCGATGAACATCTCAGAGGAAGACAAACTCAACAGCAGCATCAGCAGCAGCATCACCAGCTGCAGTCTTGGTGACCATGAAATGCAATTAGGAAATGAACTGAAAGTTCAACTCACGGGAACCTGCTGTCTGTCTGTCCGTCTGTCTGTCTGTTTGGCTGTTTACTTTTCTGTCTGTTTATGTGTGTCTCTGTATATCCTTTCGTCTGTCTTTCTACATGTATCTGTCTACGTATCTGGCTTTTTTGCTTTGCGTTGGTCTGTAAGCCTGTGCGTTTGTCTAGCCTTATATCATTCAGTGTCTGTCTGTGTGTGTATCTGTCTGTCTGTCTGTTTGTTTGTCTGTCTGACTCTGTCTGTCCGTATATGAATTTACCTTTGACTTCATTTAATGGCGTGTCTTACTACACATCTTAGTCCAATACATACATACATACATACATACATACATACATACATACATACATACATACATACATACATACATACATACATACATACATACATACATACATACATATATATGCAAATACATACATACATACATACATGCATACATACATACATACATACATACATACATGCATACATACATACATACATACATACATACATACATACATACATACATACATACACACACACATACATACATACATACATACATACATACATAAGTACAATACATACATACCTACCTATATACCTAAATACCTACATATATATGCAAATACATGCTATGTATGCATACATACATGTCATGTATATCTGGTGTGTTTGCGTGTGCGTGTGCGTGTGTGTGTGTAGGTGTGGTATGGTGTGTGTAAGTGCGCGTGGTGTGTAGGTGTGAGTGTGTTTGTGTGTTTATTGTGAGCGACTGAGACTACAGCGTTCAAGCAATTTCCGGAAAGCATTGTAAGGACTGGCGAACAATTACCGGACAATTTCCTCTCTCTGTGTAAATACGATTCATTACCAGGCAATAAAGGATGTCGTTGTCGTTGTCGTCGTCATCATCATCATCATCATCATCATCATCATCATCATCATCATCATCATCATCATCATCATCATCACCACCACCACCACCACCACCGTCCACCACATCACCACCACCAAATACATGCATGCATGTGTGCACCACCACCACCACCACCACCACCACCACCACCACCACCACCACCACCACCATCATCACCACCACCACCACCACCACCACCACCACCATCATCATCATCATCATCATCACTGCATCATCATCATCATCATCATCATCACTTCATCATCATCATCACCTCATAATTGTTCCATCGTCAAGCATCATCATCAGTCATAGGAATTCACCATTCATGAATGTTTATCATGTGTGTATGTATGCATGCATGTATGTAACAGTATGTATTATTATTATTAAATAAATTTGTAACGTGCACACGGTCAAACTGAATATGAATCTGATGCAGTTAGATATCCGTGTGCTTCAAAGGGAGAAATAGTGAGTTTTGAGACGCCTTTTAACGGAAGGAAGTGAATTTGAGCTTCGAAGGTAGAGTGTCAGTCGATTCCATTACTTAGGGGGCAGAGGCATGGAATGCACGCGAGCCCATAACTGTCCTACATCGCGACTCAGCTAAAAGCTCAGCTAAAAGACTAGTACTTTATGATCGCAGGCAACGAGGAGAAATGTAAGGAGTTAGTAGTGATTGAAGGTAGGGAGGTGTGCTGGTGCCAAGGGCTTTCTAAGTCAGGCCAATTTAAATGTTATTCTGAATTCAACAGGAAGCCAATGCAGCTGATGGAGTAGGACGCAGGAATTTGTTCCTAGTTGACAAAGACGATGATGATGAATGGTGACGATGATGCTGATGATGATTATGATGATGATTATAGTGATGACAGTTATGCCTCATAGGGGGGCATTGCAAAGTTTGACCATATCTCTATTTTATCCGTGACTCCCTTCATTGGCTCCCCATCCGCCAGCGCATCCAATTCAAGGTCTGTTCCTCATGCGAAGCTGTCTTGCTGGGTCTGCTCCTCACTATCTTAGGGCCTTTTGTACCCCAGTATCTTCTCTGCACAGTCGTTCCTCCCTTCGGTCCTCGGCCCATGGTTACTTGGTTGTCCCGCGGGTGCGTACTTCTACGGCCCAGTCTAGGAGTTTCGCTATTGTTGGTCCCAATAGCTGGAACCAGTTACCTCAGTCCCTCAGGACTGACCTTTTTTCTATTTCTGTTGACCAGTTCCGCAAGCGCCTGAAAACCTCCCTTTACCAGTGAAGACACTGGCTCGGGTCGAGAGCGCCTCTGTTTTGAGTGGCGCTATATAAATGCTACGATTACGATTACGATTACGATTATGAAGATGACGACGATGATGATGAATGGTGGTGATTATGCTGATGCTCATGATGATTATGATGATGATTATAGTTATGACGATCATGATGATGAAGACGACGATGATGATGAATGGTGGTGATTATGATGATGATGATTATAGTGATGACAGTTATGATGATGAAGACGACGACGATGATGAATGGTGATGATGATGATGATGATTATGATGATGACGATGATGATAATGGTAGTGATGATACGGTTATGAAGTAATTAGAGAAATTCAAATAGCGATCATGGAGTTGACAATCCGTTTTGATCAACTTTATTCCAAGTTCAGAAATTCTTCCATTAGACTTTCCAACTTTGGAATTTTTACGGACATAATGTTTTGCAACTTGAGATTTTGACACTCAGTCGTTGTTCTAACTTTAGAATTTCTCAGTCCGGCGTTTTTAGCCTTTGGAATTCGTAGCATGGTTCTAACTTTAAAATTGGTCGACCAATTTTTTGTCCAGCTAAAAGTTTGTTGGCGTAACGTCTTTCCAGCTGCAGAATTCTTCAGCCAGCTGTGTTCCAGTTTTGGAATTCGTCGACACAGCGTTGCTCTAACTCCAGAATGTGTTGGTCAACGTTGTTCTATCTTCAGAATTCGTCAGAAGAACGATGTTCCTATTCGGAATTCGTCAACCTAGATTGGCTTGAATTTGATGACAAAGACAGAAGAGGAGAAGGAGGAAGAAAGAGGAAGAAGAGGAGGAAGAACAACAGGAGAAGTAGAAGAAGCACGACTAAAAGATGACAGTCATTTTTCGTAGGAGGACCCAGGCTCAGATAAAGGGTAATCGATTGATGGGTACAAGTACAAGTACAGCGAATGCAAGTATGGTACTGCATTCGACAAAAGCCCAATTAGAAGCAGCAATAATAAGAACAATAGTAATTAATATCATCATCATCAGCGATGTTTTTCAGTTATGACATCGACGGCGGTGGTGACTTTTGCGTTTGCGCAGGCGACGTTAAACCGTCAGGATCGTCTGAAGAAGGGATGGGCCGACCGACCCCTTCCGCCATCGTCATCCTGGTGGGCCTTTCCTCCCTGCTCGATGTAGCTGCGCGACCTGGCCGACATCGGCTTAATGCTTTTGAAGTAGATGAGCAGATAGATCGCCCCAACGACGACCGTCAACGATGCGACGATGATCAGCAGCAGCACGGCCAACGACAGACCGGCTGCCGTTGCCGCCACCGACGAAGCCCCTTCTGCGACCGACGCCTCAGAGGCCGCTGCGGCGCCCAGTCCGTCCGCGCCTAGACCGAGGCCGTCCGGGTGCCGACTGACGTGGACGACGTCCAGCAGGGCCGTCGTTGATCGGCGGTCGAGCGGGCGATACGTTGGGCCATAGGGAGCCTTTGCGACGCCCAGTTGACGGACCATGCTGTCGCTGAAGGCCATGTCTGTCCGTAGATATCAGGCTGTGGTCTACCAGAGATTAAATTCTAGGACGTACACGAGCAAGATGGCTGTTCCCTGTTGGTGATCGTGGAAGCACAACCGTGCTTTTCGAAAACCGTGACAGTTCTGAAACGGCGCTGCTTATAAGTAGGCGGTGAAGCGCACAATTCGAGTTGGAAACTTCAGAGATCGAGTGTATATCAGTAAGATGGCGATCGTAAGTTTCTGTACGTGATCGCAGAGGTATAGCCTTGCGTTTCGAACTTCGAAGAACCGCGTTTTCTCTGCAAAACACAACGAATGTTGACGAATAAAAGTTCAGAGAAATTTAATTTTTCAGTTACTTTATTTTATTACTTGAGAGACAATGCATAACTGTGGACTTGTTAAACTGCTTCGTGGTTGACTGTTGGTCATTGCAAAATCCTCACGTATTATGGAAGTTAAATAATAATATTCTTTATTGAAACAATCCGGTTGACAAACGCAACCGATTGCAGTGTACAGTTATGCAATTGAAACAATTCACAAGAACACAAATTGACAGAAGACATAAATCTTAGCTACTAACAGAACAGACAGCCTGCAATACACGGCGCTAATAGCAGCCTACAAAGCATGTCCGCCTACGGAACTCGATCTCAGTACCTCTCGCTCTCTATGCCAGTGTGTTATCCAATGCGCTATCGGGCATTGACTTCATCTAAAAAAACTTGGAAGTATTAATTATTGTGATTGTTCTCTGTGTGTGAATCAGAGGCATTCATTTTGCAAATACCGATAAATTGTATCCACTGCGAGTGGTTTGCGACGCGAGGAACAATTCGCGAATAGAAAAATTAATTGCGGCTTAGTAAATTTTTATTATTTATATACATTTCCAACCCCCGGCTTCTTTTTGACAAATCGGACCTTGAGCCCTGTGCATAAATCTATGTGCATATATAGGCCTATGTAAATATTATATGTGTCGTTCTGTGATTTGATCAGATCATATCGGATTATCTTGGACTAGTGAGAGTAAATGCTATCATTAATTAGCATTACATGGCGTTTATCGGATATACATGTACATGTAGCTACTGCAAGAGGATTTCCGCTGAGGCTATGTGAACATCCGAGTACGTGCGTATACTGTATCGAGACTGTCCAGCAGTTGTCCACGGGCACACGAGATAGTAGTAGTTTCAGTTTAACGACACTATTTGATAACAATGATAATTATGGTCGCCCTTTTCCTTCATCCAGGCTTGGGACTGGCAATGACAGGGCTCTGTGCTGGGCCCACTACTATACAGTTTGTTTACTGCTGATATTCCTCTTCCTTTTGCGAAACACTCTGCATGCCTCTGGTAATCTCTTTGCTGATGATGTCCAAGCCTTCGTCCATGGTCCTCCTGTCCATCAACTTGTCCTTTCTCAATTCATTGAGTCTCTCTCCTCTGACCTTCACTGCTGGATGTCGTCCAACCGCCTTTCTCTCAATTCTGCTAAGACTCAGTTGATCTGGTTCGGTACCCGCCAACAGCTCCTTAAATTTGACTTCACTATTCTTGCTCAGCGGTTTCCCTTGTTTACCTTCTCCACTACATCCGTGACCTGGGTGTTACTCTGGATAGTACTCTTTCATTTCACCACATCTCTAAGCTTTCTCGGTCTAGCTTCTATCATCTGAGACGTCTTCGAGCGATTAGGCGATCTGTTTCCTCCTCCATTTTTACTGCTATGGTTCTTGCATTCATTTGTACACGCATTGACTACTGTAATTCTTCACTTGCTGGTCTTCCGAAATGTCGGTTGTCTCCACTGCAATCAGTGCTTAATGCAGCTGCCCGCTTGATAGCTCAACTTCCTCGCTTCTCTCACATTTCGACCTTCTTGACTGAGCACTTACACTGGCTTCCTCTCATTGCCCGAATTCGGTTCAAAATTCTATTTCTTACATCCAGAGTGCTCTTAGGCCTGGCCCTCCGCTATCTTTGTGATTCAATTCGCCGACCCCTTTAAATGCCTCTGGCCGCTCACTCCGCTCCTTAGACCGGCATGACCTTCTCGTACCTCGGTCGCGGACTGCTACTGCCCAGCGTCGCGCCTATGCATCTGTTGGTCATATGCTCTGAATGACCTTCCCGCTACGATTCGATCTGTGATCTTAATTCTTCTCGTTGTCTTAAGACGTTTCTTTTTTCGCAGAGCTCTTCGCACTGGGAGCGACTCTGATTGGGTATTACTGAGAGAGGCGCTTTGTAAATTCTAAATACAATACACAGCGTCTTTGTAATATTACATGATGTTACGTGAATACGGGCTTACCTCTTTACCACAGCGTCTTTGTGAGTTAGTTAAAATGCGCTTTGCAATGCGCTATCCATGGGCGGAATTTTAGTAGGGGAGCAAAGTTTTGAATTGTTGGCACGAGGACTAACGAGGTTGCCGAAAGCAACCGAACGCGTCACTCTCGGCGCTTGCTCCCCGCGATTAGGGAGTCACGGAGTCTGGTGCCGATCCCAACAGCCGGCAGCGCTTTTTGGAAGCGTTTTAGCATGATATTGGAGCCTGTTTGTAACGTTCTGTTATGCAGTTTTTAGTTGAACGTTTATTCCAGAAACAAAACTTGCTAAAAATTTCAATGTTTTTTATTATTTACAATTTTTCAGCTTATCTTGAGTAGTTTAGATAAACATTAAATTGTGAAAAAGTCATGGCCATTCATTTTTAAAAACTAAGACGATAATTAAATTTTGCATGACTGAAGTCTGATTCTTATTCTTGAAATAGCAATTGCAAAATGCAGGGGGAGCAAATGACCCACTTGCTCCCCTGCGGACACCCATGACGCTATTTGTGTTCTCATGCATGCATACATACATACATACATCCACATACATACATACATACATGCATGCATACATACATACATGCATACATACATACATACATACTTACATACATACTTTCTTATTTCCTCGGGCTGTCACGCTGAGCACGCCTCTGAATAGCTAGTACTGTAATAGGCGCTTTACAAATTATCAGATACGATACATACATACATACATGCATGCATGCATACATACATACATACATACATACATACATACATACATACATACATATACATACATACATGCATGCATGCATGCATGCATGCATACATACATACATACATACATACATACATACATACATACATACATACATACATACATACATACATACATACATACATACATACATACATACATACATACATCGCGTGTGTGAATAGTCCGCAACGCCGCTGCCGCTGCCACGCTGCCAATAAGTGCTGCCGCTGCACAGCATACACACATGCACACAGCGCAAGCAAACACGAACATACGCATACATCAGTTCCAGAGTCATTGCTGCGTCGATGCTACTACTACTACTACCACTACCACTACTACTACTACTACTACTACTACTACTACTACTACTACTGCTGCTACTGCTGCTACTGCTGCCGCTGCTGCCGCTGCACTGCTGCTGCTGCTGCCGCTGCCGCTGCCGCTGCCGCTGCCGCTGCCGCTGCCGCTGCCGCTGCTGCTGCTCACTGGCACTACGCTTAACTGACGAAGTTATACGGATCGCGGTTGGAATGCGACTCGGGACGACACTATGCGAACCCCATGTGTGTCACTGTGGTGAGAGAGTCGACGCCAGAGGACTCCACGGTCTGGCCTGCAGAAAAAACGCTGGCAGACATCAACGGCACAACATGCTGAACGACATCATATGGAGATCGTTTGGAAGAGCGAACATCCCTTCTCAGAAAGAACCATTGGGCCTCACCAGAGAAGATGGTAAACGACCGGACGGCGTGACACTCATCCCGTGGTCATGTGGAAGATGCCTCACTTGGGATGTGACAGTTTCGGACACATTCGCAAAGTCACATCTGGCAACAACATCAACCGAAGCGGGCGAGGCCGCAAACCGGGCAGCCGCTGCCAAGACATTGAAATACGCCACAATCACCCGAACGCATGCTTTTGTGGCGGTTGCATTAGAGTCCAGCGGTTCTTGGAGTTCTGAAGGACTGGATTTTGTCCTAGAATTAGGACGAAGGTTAACCGATGCAACACATGACACGCTCGAGACAAGCTACCTGTTTCAAAGACTCTCGGTAGCTCTCCAACGCGGAAACGCCATCTGCTTTTCTTCGACATTACCATGCTAGATTGTTCACAATAGCAATAATAATAATAATATTATTACTATTATTATTATTATGCATTTATTAAGCGTCGCTATATCAAATGACCAAGCATCAATCGATGGCACTGAGCAACTGTGCGCGTGAGTCAAGGAATTGCTCAACGTCCCTACACAGTAACCGTCTCATGGGGGCGGGGGCTGGTAACCATACACTCCGCAATGGAAGGCGAACTCCCTAACAAATCGGCTACCATGTCCGACGAGGTATCCGGACAATTCCCCCCGAACAGTAAGTAGATAACTCTACCATGATTGTCAATGATAACTTTCATTAATCCAAATTCTGTTGAAGCAAAGACCTTCTTTCATCAATCCAACTTCCATTTAAGCCAAAAAATTCTTTCATCAATCCAATTTCTATTTAAACACAGAATTTTCTTCATAAATCCAGCTTCTATTTCAGAATAGAATTTCTTTCGTTAATCCAACTTCCTTTTTAACCATAGAATTTGTTTCCTCGATCCAGTTTCTATTTAAGAAAAATAATTTCTTTCATCAATCCAACTTCTACTGAAGTAGAGAATTATTTCATCAGTCCAACTTCGGGGGGAAACGTCAGAGGGGAATTGTGCGGGGGAAATGTCGTAGACCCGTCCGACGAGGCCAAACCCTAGTGCGGTCCCTAGTCGGCTACACAGGATATAATTCGACCTGCCCCTCCCTCTTACATAGACACCCAATTGCCAGAACGGATGACAGTGTTTGAAGGCCTGGATGCACGGAAATGCTTTATCGCATCGAAAAGCGCCATCTCGTAATGACATAATGTTAAATCGACATCCTATAGATTGGCTGCCAATTTGCATAGCGCTAGTTTACAGTCGCTTGGACCTTGTTTAACGTCAGACATCGATTGTCGGTATTTACCTTGGCTACTCGCGTTAGGTGTAAGTCCACTGCTCACGTTCACGTACACCGGACACTCGTTATAATGCCGACATTTTGAATACAGTCGCTCGGAACTTGTTTAACGCCATACATACATGAATACGAACATACTTCATTCATTCATTCCGAGCATTTATATAGCGCCCCTTCAAGGAACCTACTCAGAGGCGACACAAGCCGCGGCTGACTAGAGTTCACACGCGCGAGGCGCCACTCCTTCAACCAACTTACACACATTTGCACGTACACACTTATATACATTCATGCATGCACCCGCAATGCATGAAGGAAGGGATAGAATTCTATTCTTTCCTTTCTTCCTTCCATCCTTTGTCGCTTCTTTCTATCTTTTCTTTCTTCCTTCTTTCCTTTCCTTCATCTTTCTTCCTTCTTTTCTGCCTCAATTCTTCCTTTCCCTCTCCCTTCTCGTGCTCCTTCCATTCCTCTTCTCGTCCTACTTACCTACCTCCGTCCAACCAACATTCCTTTCTTCCTCGTTCCTCTCGTCTTTCCTTCCTTCAATCTATCCATCTTCCATTAATTTTGCTCACCTCTGTCACCCATTCACACCAAATAACCCCGCAATGAACCTCTACTGTTCACGACTGACTGTGACTTCTGCATGGAAGCCAATGTATCTTGTAACAGAGCACGTGCAAACGCCCGAGTTTCCATAACATGTCTCTACACAAATCACCATTTACACCCACATTAAATTAAAATCAGGTGATACATGGGTTCGCTCAATCCATTCAAGTAAGTCAGTTCCCTGACGGTCATCCTTCGCAGGTCATGCTCTCAGCAGATTACGCGCTGGTGCTTACTGCTTAGGCGACCAGCTGTTCGCTCAGCATCTCCATATGGAGCCAATAATTCTAGCTCAGCATCAGCAGCAAATCCTCTGTAGCGCATATCCGCATCCAGACTCTTGTCTCAGCAGCTCTTCTTTTTTTTCCGCAGTAAATGATGGGCATTTTCCAATGGAGCAGACACGGCCACTGACAACGGCGAACGTCCATCACGCACGATTCATGTCAGCGGCGATTTCCGTAGCACGCAAGTCTGCAGCTTGCTCAGAAAGATTCATTTTGTAGGTGATGAAGATGATTTTGATGATTATTACAGTAGTTTTATATAGCGCCCATTCAAGACAGTCTACTCAGGAGCGATGATGATGATGATGATGATGATGATGATGATGATGATGATGATGATGATGACGATGATGATGATTTTGATGATGATTATTATTATTACAGTAGTTTTATATAGCGCCCCTTCAAGACAGTCTACTCAGGAGCGATGATGATGATCAATCAATCAATCAATCAATGAAATTTTAATATAGCGCCCCTTCAAGATATCTACTCAGAGGCGCTGATGATGATGATGATGATGATGATGATGATGATGACGATGATGACGACGATGACGATGATGATGATGTAGCCATACACATACAGTGTGTATAAGTCAGGTCAAGGACTTGTTAAAAGAAAATTTCGTTGGAGTATGCCTTCTATGGAAGTCCTATTCAAAGGCAGTCTCTAGCCTCGTTATTACTACAGCCCAGGGGCGGATCCATGATTTCTGGTTAGGGGGGGCGTAAATACTACCAATCCAATCCCGTAAATATATATATATATATATATATATATATATATATAATTATATATATGAAATTAGATCACGCAAAACTATAATGATCCTTTTTATAGAAAATGTTATGGAACTTTAAAAAATATATAGTTTCTCATATAAAACAACTGGTCTCCACTGAAGGTTAACAGTGAAACGATTATAAATCAGTTATCGGTTTTGATCATGCAGCCCTTGATCCAAAAAAGAAAACAATTAAGTGTCACATGCCAGTGGATTAAGCAGTGTCATTCTCCTTGGATGCTTTCTGGCGTAGGCATTGATAATGTCATCAATGTCTAACTTGATGTCCTTGTGGACAAACAATAAAATGAGTGCATTAAATCTGTGCAAGTGGTATTGGCTGAGTGGCAGATGCTTCCTGCTCCAATGGCGGAGTTCGAATTGTGCCACCAACAAGGCTCACGTAATGGTCTCCTTTGCCTTCTGCAATATGTCCAAGTAGTAACATTGGCAAGTCAGGCATGATGGTGCTACTCTCATTAGGAGCCACAACAGCTGTGGCATTGTCGCCAAGTGAAGACAATATTGTGAACTGAACAAGGTACAGGCAGCAGGCTCTTAGTATCATTATGTGGTCACCAAAAGTACCTGGCTGTGCCATTTCATGAAGGTAAGACTCAACATCGCCATGTGAAACTTTTTCAGACAGATGTACTGTAGTGCCATCCAACAAGGTAAGACTATCACGTCGGTCCCAACGATACTGAACGATGTCACTTCTTATTGTAGCTGGACTTATGTTTTTGCAGAGACATAGCTTCATTTGGTCAGAAATTGATGAAAATAGACAATTGCCATCTTCTTTGGGATTTAATGACACTATGTTGTTCTGAAATGGTAAATGTTCTGGTGCAAATGCTAAAATATTGCAATATCATTGATAAATGTATAATAATAATAATTTTCAAACTCGCAATTCTACATGCAGAATGTCTTCGTATTTGTTAAACTTCTTACATTGTTTACTTTTTCCCCGGGCACTCCGGGCCCCCCTCACACCGCCGGGCCCCTGGGAATTTGCCCCTCCCCCTTTCGGCGGTCCTGGCTGCCCCCAACTAAAAATAATATAGTCGATGCCAATTTATCATACGATAATGAACATATT
>JACEVL010000367.1:985000-987500 GCA_020284085.1 Aporrectodea caliginosa | reverse complement strand
AGGACCCCCCGGCCAGCGCCGCCCCTGCCAACCAACCAACCAACCAACCAACCAACCAACCAACCAACCAACCAACCAATCAATCAATCAATCAATCAATCAATCAATCAATCCAGTTTATTGAACCAGTTCATTACAATAGTCAGAATAATGGCATTAAGTATGTTATTATGGGATCAAAGTGTAGTCCTCCGAAAATTTTCAAACTCAGAGACGTCACTCGTAATTTAGGACAAATTACAGTTAATGCTATGAAAAATTGGAACCCCTAAATATTTTGAGAATGTCATAAAATTTGGCAGGTGTTATTTTGGGACAATAAAGAGACTTTTCAGAGGGACTGCATCGAAAGTTCCATCAATTTTTTTCTTACTTTTCTGTCATGTGACACCCTAATGTATGTATGTATGTATGTATGTATGTATGTATGTATGTATGCATGCATGTATGTACATGTATGTAAGTATGCATGTATGTATGTATGTAAAAAACGCTGGTCCCGCTGCAGCTCAAAAATGTTCAGTTTCCTCTTTAATTGTTTGAAACCCAATAACGCAATTATCTCTTTTCTCGGGTTATTTAAGTTCATTTCGCGTGTACATTAGTTAACTAGTTAAGTTTATTTTGACACTACTATTATGTCTGTGTATTCAAACATAGGCCGACAGCAATATCCCGATCACATCAATATAACGGTCTAATTCAAAGATAATTTAGGGTGAGTGGGCGACCCTTGCTAGCGGGGCTTAGGCCCTTTTAGGACTCTCCCTTTGTTTCCAATATCTTCCTTGTAACCTATTTCATCTGTCAAACCGTTTTTGTTTGATTGGATCAATAAAAGTGTGGCTATGGTTATGTGGTTATATGTTATGGTTATGTATGTATGTTTGTTTGTTTGTATGCCCGTCTGCCTGCCTTCTGTTTCTGGTATAACTAGATAAAGTTACCTGTAGTGGAGGTGAGATGTCAAATCGAAACAACCGTCTACGACACTTCTTCGATGCTCGACATCATTTCACCCGCGCAGACGATCATCAAAGCCTTCATATAGCGCCTTCATTTCCGCTTTGAAAGCGTAAGTGTCCAAGATTCCGTTAGCGATGCAATCTGTCACGCCTTCCATCTTGCAACAAAACCGATACATGTGACAATAGCCATCGTACATCTCCGAGTCCTAGATGCCCAGATAAATAAAACGCCCAAATCCCTGAAACCCATAAAATTTTACCCGAAATGCCTAAGCCCGATACTTCTAAACGCCGCTTAGGCCTCAATACCACGCAATGTCCGAGAGACCGAAAAAACCCTAAATACTCGAAAATCCAGACTGCCTGAAATGTCCAATGCTCGAAGGCCTAAATTCCCGAAAATCCAGACTGCCCGAAATATCCGATTCTCGAAGTCCTAAACACCCGAAGGGTCTAAATACCCGAAGGGTCTAACATCTAGGTAGTACGAGGTACATGTATCTATGAAAGCTGAAACCGCCGGACTCCTTTAAACTCAACGCTCCGCACAAGTCACGAGAACCATTGCAGCTGTGACCCTCCTCTTCACTGACGTTCGCTTCACTTTGACACGCGCGTATCACCTCGACACAAAACAATGGACCGCACACAAAAGAACACCCACACACCCTACACGCACACACTTACACAAGCAGCTACACACCTACACACGCACACACCCACGAACACACACATCTGCACCTACGCACACCTACACTAGGGTGACCATTTACTGGCCATCAAAAACCGGGACACTTTTAGGAGAACTAACAGTTGTAATTACTTAAGTATAGGACTATAGGAGGGCATATCCCAATAGGTCTACTCCCTATAGTCAACATTTACAATAGTTACGTATAGTATTATAGTATAGGCCTACCATAATTATAGTAGGCCCAGCCTATACTACACAAATTTTATTGTTCGTGAGTTTCTTATAAGGCGCTATATAAATGGCCATATACATACATACAAATACCTTGAAGAGGTTCAAAGTCAAAGGCGAAAATCTGTACATAACTTTGGGAGAGCGGGCCGGATTTTTGCATTTTGGGAGATAGAAGGGCCTCTGTCCCCCTTCCCTCCACTCCAATGCAAACTGTAAGAAAATAGGCCTAATTATTTTCATAAATCCAATTTCCATTTTAAAAAAAAAGGTAATTTATCATTAGGCCTAGCGTTCTTTATTAGGCCTATGGCCTACATATTAAATTATAGCATAGGCCCTATCGTTTAATCGTTTTACGTACATGGCATTTTAATGCCAATGTCCATAATAACTGTCATCAATTCAACTGCTATTAACCCAAGTATTATTCTAATCAATGCAACTTCTAGTTTCACAAGAAACTATTTCATCAATCCAACTTCTACTTTCACGGAATTGAAACCATCATATTAATTTAGCAATATAAACTACGGCGTAACCTTAGACTTGACTTTCATACTGAAGTAAATTTTGTCGTCTTTGCGTGTTTGAGCTTCTCTGTTGT
>JACEVL010000367.1:955000-982500 GCA_020284085.1 Aporrectodea caliginosa | reverse complement strand
GACCGCAGATAGCAGCGTATCCTCAGCTTTAGTAACCATCGTCTCCACATCAGGAATGTCCAAAGATAGAGAACCAGCACGCCGAGCTCTGACAAGGACCTTCTCCAGCCTACAACGTTGTTCTGCATTGGTGAGACCCCACCATGCAGGTATGGCGTAAATCAGTTTTGCAACCAATGTAGCCCGAGCAACCTCTTGAAGAGCACACGCTGGAAGTCCGTGAAACCTAAGGATGCGAAGCGCATGAAAGGTTCCCATGCACTTTGCCAAGATATCTGCTACATGTGTAGCAACTTTCAGGTTGGCTTGGATAGTGACACCTAAAATCTTGACTGCCGACACCCTGCTAACATCCTTTAGCGTTTCAGGGAGCATGACACCGCGACGACGGGGAATTATCATCTCTCTGGTCTTGCATCGATTTAGTTTGAGGAACAAAGACAGAGTTGAAATTCGAAAGACATTTATGCCGAATCTGAAGTTTCCTGTCGGCTAAATTGTTGGCGCCTTCGAACATAGGATTTCGTTGTCTTTCGTGCTATTATCGTTGAAATTCAGTTCACAGGAGATACAAAGTAACAAATATGTCTCTTAACAACTCATTTTCTAGCCCTATCTGCCGCGGTGCCACTCCTTGAAATGGCAACCCGGGCGACCGCACCACTCGCCCCTATAGCCAGTGTTTCCTATGTTTTCCTCCTCCAAGATCTATGTTTTTGGTCTCATCTATGTTTCTATGTTTTTCCCCAAAATCTGTGTTTTTATTTCATGGAAGTTTTTACGTGTTAAAATAGGTACTTTTTCAGCAAATGACGTCACGCAATTTTGGCCGATTTTGAACCCCCTCTCCCCCTCGTCACACTTCGTCACAAAAAGTAACACCCCCTTGAACAATGACGTCACAAAGCTCTGACCCCTAAAACCAAATTTCCATGGTGAAGCAAAATGCTCTTTCGTGGAACAAATAGGGAGAGCATGCATATTTTAAAATCTAACGGTGACCAAATATTGAAATAATTATAAAATTATTAATAATGGTTCCCGGAAACATTAAAATAATCAAAAAAATAATGAAAATTTAATACTCACCATTAGTGCTGTTATTGTTAAAATTAAATTGTTGTTTATTGTTAAATTTAATTACATAGACCAGGTGTGACATCACATCTCTCAGACTCCCCACCCCCATGTCACACATCGTCACAAATTTTCGACCCCTCCCTAGGTGCGTGACGTCATTTCCTAATTCCTAAAGCATTACTTAAATTTATTTAAGGCATTTTCATAAAATAGGGACTCAACACTCGGCACTTCACTAAAACCAGCCAAAAGTACGGTCTTCTGTCCAACTTCATGTCAGATTCTGGCATTGCTCCACTCCAGCTAGTCTTGAAAGAGTTTTCTCTCATAAAACTCATAATTATGAATCTTGTGAAAACAAGGCAGGCAGACTATATTGCGACACTGTAGCGGCAAAGGAAGCAATCAAATATCAAAGTGCTTGCTCTTACATGTGGAAACCTCCAAAATCTGTCGTTGAAGATGTGAAAGAAGGGCGGTGTCACAAACGCTAGTGCGAGAAACTGGTAAAGACCGTGCAGAAAAATAAAGCTGAACTAGTAAACTTCGATGAAGATGCATCTATTTAACAAATGTTGCGTTGATCCAATGATACTACTGTCATCCTAAGCTTAATTGCAGCACTAATATTTGTGACAGGTATGAGTTTTTTTTATTTCTGGTGATTAATTTATGTATCTACAGTAGTACTGCTGTGTTTCATTACTAATTTTACCAAATTCCACACGTATTCCTTTAAAAAGTTGTCTATGTTTTTCTATGTTTTTTTAGCTATCGACCATCCTTTTCGAAAATTTAGAGTGGCAACACTGCCTATAGCTACGCCACTGTCTCTTTAATCTGGATCTAGAAAGTCAATGCACAGAACAAAGTGCAGGTGCGTGCAAGGGCCAAGGGCCGACCCAAAGGGTCCACTCTAGCCATATTTCCAGTGTAGAGAGAAGGAAGAGCAGGTGTTCAAGGTTTGACCTCGTCGTTCACTCCAGTCATGCCCGTAAACTCGGGCGGCGCAACCAAGGCAGGTGATTGCCCATCCCTCCTTCCCTCATTTCCGGTCTTACTGCAATATCCGCCAGTGCCCGCTGTTCCCAGTGGAGGAGAAGCGCTAATAGATTACCCCCGTGCCCCATCTGTCTTTTTCAGAGGACGCTGAGACCGATACACGACCCATCTCTCGCTTTAAAACGAAAGTCTTAAGCTCCATGTCTACAAGGAATCGATACTAATAATGTGGCTAGGAGTCACATTATCTGGTAGTGAAGCACAACAGTTACTAGTGTTTGCAGCAGTCCGCTGACTGCGTTGTGTCTTAACACGAACAGCAACAAGAATGCAGCGATGACGACAGAAATTCCGGGCCCCTAGGCAGAGCAGTCACGGGCCCCTAACTATCCTTAGACTTTATGAGAAATTAAAAAAAACTGAAATAATAATAGTGCGGGTACAACCCTGTAAAATTATATTTATATATGCAACTATTGTAGTTAAGTGTCCGTAATATTATATTTTAAAAGGCATATATCATAAACTTTGTATAACTGATTTAATTATAATATTTTTCATAAGTTGATTGCTGGGCCCAGCCCGGTCCCCTAAAAGTCGCCGGGCCCCTGGGCTTTTGCCCCGCCCACCCCTCGCCCCTCTCGGCGGGCCTGCAAGAATGTAGAATATCAGGACCGCCGGTCGCACTACGATAATAGACACAAAAGGTGGACCAACGTACTGGCCACTTAAATTTAGAGTATGTACATTTCGTGGTTTGTGCAGGCCTCCGCGGCTGATATCTAATTCCACGTCTGGAGACGGAAGAGGTGAATCCATCATTCCAGGGAGAGAGGGAAGAGGGGAAAAGGGAAAAAGGAGGATGGAATGATCACAACTAAAAGACTCCACACCGTTGGACGAAGCGTAGATGTGGTAGACGCACATGCAATTTTAAAGACGGTGCAACACGCACCCAGTAATGTGATTAGGATGCGATCCGGGAGACTGCATGGCCACAGCAGTTGCTCGCCAAAGCCGTTTGAACCAGTACGCTGGGGCACCCGGGAGGGGCACATGACTTCATCCGGATATTTAATCCAAATTTATGAAATTAAACAGATTTTAGTCATTTTAAATAACTGGGGTAAGGGGCTGTCTTTCTGTCTGTGCTTTCTGCCTGCCTGTTGCTTGTTTGTCTCTGCTTGTCCGCCTGTCTGTCTGCCTGTCTGTATCTGTGCATGTTGCGAGTGTCTGTACACTTTGTGCGTGTGTGACACACACACACACACACACACACACACACACACACACACACACACACACACACACACACACACACACACACACAAACACACACACACACACGCACACGCACACGCATGTACGCATGTATATGTATATGTATATGTACGTGTGATTGAAGAATTCCTGGATGGAGGTTTAGTGAGTCGGTAAATCAGTTTTGGACGACATTACTCAGTAAGTTAATCGCCATTAAATTGGATTTTCTGCGGCGAGATTACTCGGATTTGTAATATTAAAGCAGCCTAAATCCGTCTTGATGGTCCTACGGAGACTCGAGTGCGGTCAGTAAGTAAGCAGTGCAATTTCTGTAGCGCCTACTTTCGTTCTGCTGTCGCACACCGCTGCGGAGGAACCTGCACCGATCCATCACCACTGCTGCTTTCCGTAGGAGCGTAGGAATCCTTTTCTGATTACCACCGTTGCATTTATCATGAAGCAACGTGAACATTAATCGTATTATAGAGACCGATTGTAAAATCTAATCTATGCTGATGACTTATATAGCGCCGGTAGATTAATGCACGGAACATTAATTGATGATCGCTTCAAGTGAAACGTGATTGCAAAAGGTATTAGCGAATAATTATACTGCATTTTATTGTAATATGACAATGCAATGTGTTGCATAGTAATGATAGCAGTAGAAGTAGTAGTAGGGAACAAGTACTGGTGGTGGTTGTGGTGGTTTAGTGGCGGTGGTTATGGTTGTGGTGGTGGTGGTTGTGGTGGTGGTGGTAGTGATGGTGGTGGTGCTGGTGGTTGTATTGGTGGTGGTTGTATTGGTGATGGTTGTATTGGTGGTGGTTGTGGTGGTGGTGGTGTTGCGGTGGCGGCGGCAGCAGCAGTAGCAGTAGTATTAGTAATAATAATATTAATAATGAGTGGCGAGTTACCGCAGGTTTCTTCCTAAGTGAGCCGAATTTCTGCACCGACTAACTGACAGAATATATCGACGTCGCATTGTGAGCACGACCACGTAATCGTAATCGTAATCTCAAAGCTTCTAAAGCGCCACTCATAAGCCAAGCACGCGGCACCAGCTTATTCACGAGCGCTGCATTGAGTCAGAGCGGTTGTCCAAAAGGGGTAGTGCGAACGAGGTCCGAGTCCGGTTTGCAAATGGTCAGAGGGACTTGCAGGGTAGCTCAGCTGAGTCGGTCACTAGAGAGAATGACAGGGTGGGTTGCTGACTGACTGACGGACTGACTGACTGACCGACTGACTGACTGACTGACTGACTGGCATATGAAAACCATCACAAACAATATCGGATAATAGGCCTATATTTTCTTCATTTCGTCGCCTACGCAATATTTTGCACGTAGGCTATCAGCGCATACGGGCAGAAAGGAAACCCAATGAAAATCAGTATATATATCCATTTAGTCAGTCAATTATCTAAACACTTAATTGAGCGACTTTTAAGTAACCCACCATAAGCGTTGCCCCTAGATGATGTTAGATGTCACTAAGAGCAGAAACACAAGCACATGGATAACTTGAAGAGTCACCAGTGGTGGCCCCACGCACACACGTGCACCGTGGGTGCGTGAACCTAGCACTGGTGACTAACAGTTATCCTTGTTACGTGTGTATATATACTATATATGTTCCTATTGCCTGCATATAATTATACATATTCATATATAACCATAGCCATGAATTTTATTGGTCACGTCAAAACAAACAAAACAAATCAGTTCAGATGAAATACAGACAATTAAGTAAAAATGAGGGTTATCGGGGAACAACAGGGAAAAACCCTAAAAGGACTAAGGTCCTCCTATGCAAGATCATCCTTTCATAGAATGATATGCAGAGGCTGGTTTATTCAGTTACACATGGGAGCAATATAACTTAACCAGACAGAGTAACCAGGAAACAATTTCGGGAGGTTTCCATTGGACATGTTAAAAGTTAAAAGTTTTTGTATTTCGTATACAAAGGCATATAAAAATTTCGAAAATTTATTTTGATTTTGGAGGGATTTGAACCCATGAATCTCCCTAAATACGTCCATGAACTTAACTAGTTGCACAAACATCAATCAATTAGACTATCTGAGCGGTCAAGTGATCACGTAAACTTCTTTTAAAGAGACAAAAGTTTGGAAAAACCTCGTAATCATATAGGGACCTTATTCCAGGTGTTCATATAATACATATATATATATATTAGATGTTTGCCCGTCCTAAGACGATAAAATGAATTCGAGTTTCGAGAATAGTGCTGTCATGTGTCGAATCGATAAGTTAACCATATTTTCAGTTGAATGAAACTATTTACAAAGCGGTAATAAATCAATTCAAGCTACAGAATGTAAATTAACAAAGAATTACTTCGACGTGGATTTAATACACTGAGGAACAAAAGACAGTTTAGTCGGCGATGCAAAGTCGATGAATTCGATCGGCGATCAAATAAATGTAACAATATTGCACAGTACGAAGTTTAGAGAAATATTTTTCGAAACTTAAAAGATAGAAATGTAAAACGAAAACACGGACTCGTGTGCATTCTGTGAAATGTTTTGTCACCGACACGGGCGACACCGGACTCAATCGAGCCTCCCCCCTAGCGAAGTTTCAGTTACATGAAACAATTTACAAAACCACAATAAATCAATTCAAGTTATATAAGTTAGCAATTAGTGATACTGAGCGGGTACGGCGGACTCGAGCGCCCCCTAGCGAAGTGGCTGGTACTCGTTGGCTACGCCAAACTCGAGCGCCCCCTAGCAGTGTCGTTCTTGCTGGCTGACTCGAGTGGCCACTAGCGGTGTCTGATGCTGACTCTCAACGGGGGACTCGAGCGTTGTAACAGGACTGTTGAATGACAACAGATGTTTCTCTTCTATTATTATTATTATTATTATTATTATTATTATTATTATTATTATTATTATTATTATTATTATTATTATTATTATTATTATTATTATTATTATTATTATTATTATTATTATTATTATTATTATTTTATTTATTTTTTTTCGCCCGAGGTAGAATCCCTCAGGCTTAGAAACTAATAATATTTATTATAGAACTGTGTTAAAGGTTCTCGTCCCCAACGTGCTGCTCAAAAGAACCTCTGAAAGCGACGGCGTTAAAGCGCTGTGTGCAAATCGACAAGCGTTGGAAGAGATAAGTTGTCTCACGGGGGTCGCCCGTTGCCTCCGTCATGCGGCGGCCCAGCTCCTGTAGGAACGCCAGTCCTGTGCTATTAATGGGGCCCAGTGATTCAATGGCCACGGGGATGAAATCGTGCGTCGCAGGTAGTGATGCATATTTGGTGCTCTTGCGTTCCGCCGCTTGTTCTGCAGCCCCTCCTGTTGCTGAAGCCGTCAGGTGAATATACGAGGATGCGCACGTGTGGATGGCTGTTGCGTCCCATGCGATGTACCTGACTCTTGCCCATGGGATCAGTGTGGCTCCGTCCGGTCTCTTGCCATCGGTGCGGATCAATCCAGGTGGTTCTCTTGAGCTGGGAATGTCCGCTTTCGAGAGAGATCTCCAAATGATGTCATTGAGAGCGGCATGTCGGGCTGCTCTTCCCACCGACCTTCTGCATACCAGTCCATGATGTCCACCCTGGTCGGCCATCTCTCCACACTGGCATCGATGTGGTGCACACAGCGCTAGTCCGAGGCGTAATCCGGCAGCAACTCTGACGGCCTCATTATCTAATGCCAATCCACATGCGGTCAATGGGATCGTCCCGAGCCAGTCTCCGGCGTGTGGGGCCATCAATGCTCGCAGTCTTGCCTGGTTAAGTGGGTCGCAGCATCCATTCCAAACCCTCATCTTGTCTTTATCTATCAGAGGTCGATCCCAGGCTCTCTGCTGTACCGGGTTCGGTTCCATCACCGCCGGAAGTGAATCTCTGCGAGATTCCATCATTTCATCTCTATACATATCGCACCAATCCTCCACGTCCAGGATGGCCCCCACGAGCAAGACGGTCGACGCAGCTGACGCCAAATAGGCTGACGTTGCCAGCATCAATATCCGTCTGGTTCCGAGTCCTCCATCTCTGATCGGGAGCGAAGCCTGTAACCACTGCATGTCATCTAGTTCGGAGTTGAGGATCTTCTTTAGTCCTGTTCTCATCTGGAGATCCATTTTTCCCAGGAGCGGATGGTCCCATGCACGGTTTATTATTATTATTATTATTATTATTATTATTATTATTATTATTATTATTATTATTATTATTATTATTATTATTATTATTAAAGGATATTGTTATTATTATTGTTATTATTATTATTATTATTATTATTATTATTATTATTATTATTATTATTATTATTATTATTATTATTGTTATTATTATTGTTATTATTATTATTATTGTTATTATTATTAATTTAGAATGTTATAGTGGTCTTAGCGGTTTTGCAATTGCGTCTACATATAGGCCTATGCATGTGGAGTTTGAAATGAAAGAACCAAGAGTTTTTATCCAGTGGTCTTAGCGGCTTTCATTTACAAGTCAAACTACTTGTCAGTGAGTCTCAAGCACTTACTGACTACTGAGTTCTTTCCTTTTGAGGCCTCACTGATATATATTATGTAGCCTGAGAAATGAATATGCATGTGGATGTATGCTCAATTGTATATGCATGTGTATATGTGCATGCGTTTGCTTATATGCATATGCATCTGAGTATTTGCAGTGCCGGATTAAGGCATAAGCCAGATAAGCCACGGCTTAGGGCCTCGCAAGGCTTTTGGGGCCCCAAGATCCGGAGAAATTAAGCTTAAATGAAATTGCAGCAAATTCCTAATTTTGTATAATTTTAAATAATTTAGCGCTAGTAAGTTTTAGTTACTTCTTACTGAATTCTGACCCTGTTTGGGTTAGGGCCCCCGGAAGTCTTAATACGGCCCTGAGTATTTGTATGATTATATGCATATATATGTATATAATTATATATACATATACATGTGCATATGTGTATTTGGACGTCTATGCCTATGCATATATGTATGTCTATGTTTGTGTAAATGTATATGTATATGTATATCTATCTGCTAGCTAAAGTGAAAGCAATTAGTGACAAAATGACGCAGACCGGCGTTAATAAAACGTACCTACCGACATTACAGCTTCAGTTAATATAGACTTAGGCCAGTGTTTACAGTCCTTTGGGATAGAAAGGCCGTGCATTTCATGGCTAAGCGGTTGATGGTAGCCATGCGGGTGTTTTGAGTAGGCTACAATTTACCAATATTATATCAGGCCTAACACGGACATTCTAGGCCTGCGAACTCCGGTTAGAATCATACATGTGGAAGTCTATAACGTAACTGTATATTTAACTGGTAAGTATTATCCTTCTATTAGTATTGATTCCATATGTGTAACTATATCTATATCCGTTATTTATATAGCGCCCTAAAAGATACTCTCAAGCGATAAAACATAGCTAAAGTGGCGCTGCTTCAACAAGCACGCAACCTCCAGAGTCCAGAGCTTTAAAAAATTATTACGTGTCCAACTATTAAATGATGGCATTCTTAAATAATTTTATTGTGCAACTGTTAATTAGATAGTTGCATATTGTTAGTTAAGTCTTTATTTTCATTATTTTTTGGTTTCTGTTCTGTTTAAAGAGTAAACTATTATCATTAACTTTTGCAAATTCATAATGCATTATAGTGCAATTCAATGCTGGAACCATGTTAACTTGTATCCAGAAAATTGGGGTCCCTATTTCAGCGGGATTCATCCCTTTTGGGGTTCCTCTTGCTACCTGTATGTCTTGTTTAACGTATAACTTTCTTGTATTTGTAATTTCTTGTATTTGTACAAAGGGTTGCAATAAAATGGATTGATTGATTGATTGATTGATTGATTAAAGTGGCGCTGCTTAGGATTGACTAAAAACGTTTCCTGAACGCTGAGTATTTCTGGTCGCTTAGCATTTTCTGCCGTTTTCCGATTCCGGATAGTAACCGGATATTTGGCCTGCTTTCCGGCCGAATCCTGAATTGATCCGATTAATCAGCCATATTTATTTTAAATAATTGCAAAGATGTAATAATTAAAGATAAATTAACATTTGAAACCGCGTGGCTTAAGAAAACAGCCCGACTGTCCGCCATTTTGTTGATGGGTCGAGTCACAATTTCATTATTTTACACGTAGGCCTAGGCTACTTTCAATGATAAAGATTAAAGATTACGGCAGGAGGTCGTCAAAACAGGTTACGATTTCTGTATTAATGAAAGTAGAAATTGTTTTTGGTCAAAAATATTACTTTTTTGGTATTTGGATGGGTAGCCTAGTCGTGGGATACGCCCATTCCAATTAATACCGATTAGTGCAAAATCCGGTACGAACCGATTACCGAACGTTTAATCGGCTCATCCTTAATTTCTGGCGGAAGCTATTTCAGATGGCCGATCCTTAATTCAAATAGTTATTAATTAATAGTCTAATTATTAATTATTAATTTGATACATTATGCCTGTGGTATTTCAGGGGTTCGACCAGCTTAACAAAAAACTTTGCCCTATCTATACGGTATGCAGCAGAATATCAGTACCTTAAGTGAACCTAGTGGTATGAAATGTTAGCGAATTCATTTCCTTTTCTTTGGGGCGTCATATTACCTCTGACAGTGTACAGTTCATGTACTCATTTGATGGATGAAATCGGTAGGAGTCGCAGGTGAAACTGAAAGCACGAAACGTCCTTGTGTGGAAATTTGAACCCACGGCCACTAGGTTAATAGTCCAGCAAGCTAACCATTAGGCTGTAATGTACACTTATAAGCTAGGTGCATGAAATTACAGGGAAATGGGCAGAAAGACAGAGACAAAGATCAAGACAGAGACAGAGACAAATAGTGACGCAGACAGGCACAGAGGCATACAGAGAGACAGACACACAGTGAGAGAGACAGTAACAGAGACAGACAGGCAAAATGGCAGCCAGAGTGGCGACTGCGAGTTAGTATACAAAGAGAAAAACACTTTGGGAAGTGGCAGGTATACAGTGTTATTTTTCTATGAAAATAAATAGTAACCCTAGTAGTACTTTCTGTTTAATTAACCACGCTGTGTCATAACGATGATGATAAAAGTCGCCCTCCTCCTTTCTCTAACCTTAGGACTGGCACTACCACAAGTAGAGTACAGTGGCGCTCGGTTAAGCGCTACTGACGAGCATTTAGTATCGACTGAAAGCGTTTTAAAGCGTTTAAATGAAGCTCTGTGTGGTCTAGTACAGTGGTTCTTAAAGTGGTGGTCCGCGGACCGGCGCCGGTCCGCGGAGCTCAAGTCGCCGGTCCGCGAAACAATCCCTAAAAATAAAAAATTTGATCAACTTATTCCTGGAAAATACAGATAATTATAGATATATTTTTTAAGTTAAAAAATTTATAGAATGAAATTATTATTTAACGTTATTTGCAATAAATCAATCTAGATTCTAGATCTAAAGTTCCCATTATCGTCACACCGTGATCGCTAGGCATATGGACTTCGATCACCTAGCGATTGAAACTGTCACCAACTGAACACAACCATTCGTACGCCAGATATTTGTTCTTTGTTGATGGAATTGAGCGATAATTAAGAAAACGCTAGCGTATGAATATTTTTGTTTATTTGCAATAAGACAAATTTAAACACGAAATAAAGTTCTAGAAATCTTAGTTTTAAATTTAAAAAATAAGAGAAACAATGAGCAAAGCACATCAAGTCTCTTTGGACAGTTTCTTTAAAAGTAATGAAACAACAGCAAAGCGCCGCAACTCAGACACGGACAGTGACAGCACACAAGAAAACGATGATAATGTACGGGAAGGATCTCTGTAATTTAGCCATGACTTGCTTGACTCCATTTGCATCAACATATAAGTGTGAAAGTGGATTCTCCTCCATGACAATAATAAAAACAAAAAACAGGAATCGATTGAATGTCTGTAGTTCATTGAGGATTGCATTGACTGACATTAAACCGCGAATAGATTTGCTTGTCAGGAATAAACAAGCTCACGTTTCCCACTAATTACTGTTTCGTCATTCAGCAGATAATCAGCTTACTACAGTTCTTGATGATAAACTCATAGAACTTGCAAATGATAAAGGTTTAAATGCTATATTTGAAAAGACTGGATCGTTGGCTGCATTCTGGATCAATGTTTCTTTAGGAATATGGAGAACTCTGTAATTTAGCCATGACTTGCTTGACTCCATTTGCTGTAAGTTTAGTCAAGTTTAATTTAATTAAACTTTCAGTAATTAGGCTTGCTACTTTTAGATAGGAGTAAGCCTTCTCGTGTAATAAAATTACTAGTTATTATTTATAAAAACTTGAACGCTTCCTTTAACTATAATAAATACATTCTGATATTTATTGTTATATTTAACAATGAATAACAAGAACATGTGTAATTACATATATTTGTAAAAGCAGTTTATTGATTTAGTCACTATTTCGCATTATTTCGCTCTTAGAATAATTTCAATAAAATATTAAGATAAAATATGGACTCATTCCTCTAATTTCCCTTTATCTTGGATTCGATTGTCAGATAAAATTTTGCATTTCTAACTGGTGGTCCGCCAACAACATCATAAATGCACAGCCGGTCCCTGCTTCTAAAAAGTTTAAGAACCCCTGGTCTAGTACAGGCATGGCCCATGTGCAACTTCTTTTAACAGAGGGCCGACGTAAGATTTTAAGGGCAGCTCACGGGCCGTATGCCGATAGAGGACTATTTTTTTCAGATTCATTTGCCCCAGAAAATGAGACAATGTTAATTTTATTCAGACTAAATATTTCAGAATAACAGTTAAGGTGAATGATGATCATTTTTATGATGAAAACCTAATTATCCTAATACCTACTGTAGAACTAAATCATGAAATTTCCAGACACACACTGTTGCATTGAAGTTCAATCAGTTCCATTTGCATGGAGTCTGGTACTGAATTGGCATCAATAGAAAAGATATATCCAAAAATTTTAAGTCTAGTTCATTATCAGTAAATCGGCAAACCGGGACTTAAACTCTGCTTTCAACAAGACAATTATTTGTTCTGTGTATTTGTTATTGATATTTGTATTTGCATCAGCCATACTTGCAGAATCAGTAAAATATGGAAAATGAACAGCGTTGCCTTTTGATATTTGATTTTCCCAGCGTAGCAACTTCGTTTGAAAAGTTCTGATAATGATCAAACATTATTGGTTACAAGTTTCCTTGAAGTTTTATATTCAGGTCATTCAGATGGGAAGTAGCCTAATGTCCACCCAAAATGCCAAATCTTTAAACCATTTTCCATCAGATAATATTATTCAGGAATAGGTTTTCCTTCAATTCCATGAAAAGTTTTATTTCTTCCCAAAGATGATAAAAGCGATTCAAATGCTTTTACTTTGTTTAACCAACGAACTTCACAGTAATACAATAATTATGTCACCATAGTCTGCTTCAATATCACTCAACAGCTCTTTGAATTACCTGTGATTGAGACCACGATCTCTAATTAAATTAACAGTTGCAACAAGCCAACAACTGTCATTGCATGATTCATTTTCAACTGCTTTGCACACAAGTGCCAGTTAAAATGCTAATATAAAAATCGTGTCAACACCGGATAAAAGGTCCCCAGGGACCAGACTCGACCCGCGGGTCGTATGTTGCCCACCCCTGGTCTAGTATTTAGCGACATTTAGTCGCTTTCAGGGCCATTGACATTGTACCTTTTTTTCTTACAACACAATACAATACAATACAAATGAAATTCACAGCGCGTTTTTTACAAGACAAGTCTTGCACGATAGGGCGTTTCGCTACATTCCTAGTCATAGTGCAACGTGAATAGAAGAGTTTTAAATTCTGATTTATATTGAGCAACAGATGTGCACTGGCGAACTGAAGTTCTTATAATATATACATCCGCATTGATTATTAATGAGGTACGCATAGTTTCTGTTTATCGACGTTTGTTTGGGGATAATCTGATCGAAATCCTGAAAACAACCTCTTAACCAGGAAAGCAGCTAGACGGAAAATACACGCCTGTGTTATATTACGCTTAAATAGGAAGTCTAAGGTCTATATATGTGTATATATATATATGTGTATATATATACACACATATATATATATAGTTTTATATACATATATATATATGTGTGTATATATATATATAATATATATGTATATATGTACATGTATGTGTTTGTGCGTGCGTGTGTACGTGTGTGTACGTGAGTGTGTCTGTGTTTTGTGTGCCTTAGGTCAACCACGTTGTCAAAGAAATCATATGGAACGGTTACTACATATTAGGCTACTATTTTATTCCTTGCTTTAAGATAGGCCTACTATTTAAAATCCGTTTTTATTCCTCAGTCTCGTCGCTATTCAACAAGTTCATTTCATTGCCTATCTGTGGTCATAACTAAAGCTAAAACTGTGCTGTTGAGTGAATGAGACTACTCGGTTGCTGGAGCTAAATTCTGGAATTCTATCCTTCTATCTGCTCGATCTTTCGTCATTTCGTGATTTTCTCAAAACTGATCTTTTTCGGATTGCTTATCTAACATAGGCTGTCTCTCTCTATCTTCAAAAGGCTTATCTTCTGGATGCTGACCTGAGTACAGCTTAGCTTTGGGAGCCATCGGTTGATGCTTTATACGCGGAGACTGTCGAAGTTACAAATTGATGATGATGATGATGATGATGATGATGATGATGATGATGATGATGATGATGATGATGATGATGATGATGATGACGATGATAATAATAACAGTAATATGAATATGTTGTTGTTGTTGATGACGCTGATGATGACGTTGATGATGATGATGATGACGATGATGATGATGATGACGACGATGATGATGATGATGATGATGACAATGATGATGATGATGATGGTGGTGATGCTGATGATGATTTTGATGATGATGACGATGACGACGACGACGACAATGATAGCTATAACAATAATAAACGATTCTACAAAAGATATTGGCTTTCATATAGTATGCGCATTTGCCATAGTTTTCTGTGTTGTCCATTTAGTTTAGGATAAGTTCTGAGGTCGTCGGTCGTTTCGTCTGAGTGAAGAGATGTGTGCAGAGGTCAAGTTGGTGAACTTCGTTCTGGAAGACAAACAACGATCAGTTCTTAAGTCCTTTGATGATTTCACTCATCCCGCCATCGTCAGAATCGTCCAAGTCAACGGCGAATACGAACTTTCGGCCCAACAGTTCGCCAAGAATGCAGTAAGTATGGCAGGCAGTAGAACGCAGTAAGTAGTAGGCAGTAGAACGCAGTAAGTATGTAGGCAGTAGAATGGGGTAATCAGTAGGCAGCAAGATGCAGTAAGTTGTAGGCAGCAGAACGCAGTAAACAGTAAGCAGCAGAACGCAGTAAGCATTAGGCAGTAGAACGCAGTAAGCAGTAGGCAGTAGAACGCAGTAAGCAGTAAGCTGTAGAATGTAGAAAGTAGTAGGCGGTAGAACGGAGTAAGCAGTAGGCAGTAGAGCGCAGTAAGTTGTAGGCAGTAGAACGCAGTAAATTGTAGGCAGTAAGCAACACAGTATCGGTATTAGGCAGTAGAACGCAGTAGGCAGTATGACATTCGCAAGATTTCTTTCAGTTTAATTATTTGTTGCATTTATTACGCGCATAATGCCAAAATATCTCAGTCTGAATCTGAATCACGGAACGAGTATAGTCTAGAGCAGTGCTTCCCAAGTGGTGGTCCGCGGACCGGTGCCGGTCCGCGAATCCTCAGTTGCCGGTCCGCAAAGTGAGTCAAGACACTAGTCAAATTGTCTCGGAATCAAGAAAATGACTAGTATATTTTTAAAAGTCAAAACAAAAAGACTGAAATTCATGACCATCAAACACATTCTTCTAAAAAGTATCATCAGTGCAGTATGCGTACAAAACTTAGGCAGCATAGCATTAGAATCTATGGGCCGGTACTTTGGAATTCCTTGCCAAATGAACTCACTCGCATCCCAACGCTACATCTGTTTAAACATAATCTAAAGACGTATTATATGGCTGAACTTAATTAGATAACCTATGGTCTTATTCATGTCAAATTGTGTTTATTGTAAGGAATTGTGCGCTTGGTGCACTGATCTCGTCGGCAGAAACAGACTGCGTCTTTATCTATCTATCTATCTATCTATCTATCTATCTATCTATCTATCTATCTATCTATCTATCTATCTATCTATCTATCTATCTATCTATCTATGAGATTTATATAGCTACAAGGTTACTACTCAGAAGCGCTCCCGACCCAGGCCCGGTCAAAAAGGAAGGTCTTAAGTAATTTATAAAAAGAAGAAAAGTCTCGTGGAAGATAACGCAGGTCAGAGGGGAGACGTTTATGTTTACTATGTTTTTTTAATTGTGTTAATTGTGTTCATACAAGCTTATGACTTTCAAAGGAAATAAAAAAGACATTAACCTGTGTACTACGACCAATAATTGTAAAGCATGTTTGAGTAATGCCTGATAGTAATAGGGCGACCCTGTTAGCGGAACCTGTTGTTCCTTTGGGTCTTCCCATTGTCACTGGATTGTCTTGCCTGTCTAATTGCTGATTGTGAATTGTTTGGTGAACAATAAAGTATTCATTGATTGATTGATTGACTTATTAGGATAACATTCAAAGGGCAATAGGGTCATATAATTGGCTAAACATGCATCTAAATCAAATTTTCAGGAATTTAAATGATCGAAAACGAAGCCGAGAACTAATTAATAAATTTGGCACCGGTCCTCCTGCAATGGAAAAATTTCTGCCGGTCCGTGACACTGAAAGCTAATTCCGGACCGTGACACTGAAAAGTTTGGGAAGCACTGGTCTAAAGGAGGAGTATGTGAATAACGTGCGTGTATGTTGTTTTGGTTGTGCAGCAGTTCTGGGTGTTTGGTAAGCATCGACAGAAGAGAGTCATCTTCCGTTCCATGAACGACCGCTACATATCCATCTCTCTCGATTCGACGGCCAATTTTCACATAGTCTTTCGTCACACAGGTAGGTGGCAGCATCGTTCGCTTGTCTTTCGTCTAAAACAGCGCCAGTGATTTTAATAAAAACAACAACTTAACAATGAAGATGATGGTGGTGGTGGCGATGATAATGATGACGATAATAGTAATGGAGATAATGACAATAATAAATTTTCTTGAACCTTGCAATTTTAAATTGTTTATTGGGTAATAATAATAATAATAATAATAATAATAATAATAATAATAATAATAATAATAATAATAATAATAATAATAATAATTCCAGGTGCCGTAATAATGTTTAAGTCCCTGAGGGATCATGTAGCCTATACCTCGGGGCATAAAAAGAAAATAATAATAATAAATAATTATAATTATAATTATAATTATAATTATAATAATAATGATAATAATTACGTGATGATTTTGATGATTTTGATGATGAATATGATGATGATGAAGAGGAGGAGGAGGGGAATTATTATAATGCTGATAATAATAACAATCGTAGTCATAATAACTGCGATTGTTGAGATTATGATGACGATGATGGTGGTGATGGTGATGATGATGATTTTTTCTGTCTCTGTTAAATGTATTGTATCTATCAATTTATATAGCGCCTCTCGCAGTGCACACCAAGCAGAGGCGCTCTGTTCATTTCTCTGTCTCTGTTTGTCTCTATTTGTCTCTATCCCTGTCCCTGTCCCTGTTTACCTTTCCTGTCTATGTTCCTGTTCCTATCTCTGTCCCTGTCTCTGTGTCTGCCTCTGCCCCTATCTTCGGCAAAGTGGAAAGAAATTACTCTGTTTTCAGATTATTTGCGAGATAGCGCCGGTGTTACGAAATAGAGTATCCCCCATACATGAGTATCCCCCTTGCGAAATGGAGTATTCTGTTTAGTTTGCATTTTTGGCGGTTTCTAAGTGTATTCAGTCGTACTGCTTGGATTTATTGCTCACTTAAAATATTTTAAGTTGCGTATCTTTTGTTTGTTGTCGACCTTAAATTAATTTACTTCTTTTTGGTGATTTTGACTGAATTTTCGTCGAGGTTATCGTGATGCGTATGACGATGGGGGATAGAATGGTTTATCCCCCCTGATACTCTAAACCGGTTTATTCCATCCGAGGGGATAAATTCATACATCCCCCCCGGATAGTCTTAGGACGGATACTCTATTTCGTGATACCGACTTATGTCATTGGCTGGCTTCTCGAAATGTACTAAATGTACCATGAGATATGAACATGCTTTAGACGTTTAGTTTTTAAACTGTCCATGTATTATTTACTCTGCTTCTGTATAATTGTATTCTCTCTCTTCTTCTTTAAGTTCTCTGCCCTTCGGCAGGTTCTAGCCTCCAATGACGCCACTCCCCTCCGTGCTGTGCCCCTCCCCCAACTCGCTGCATCCGTCGGCCTTCCACCCCAGCATCACCCTCCCCGGTCCCCTCCACTCTCCCCTCCATGACCCCCCAGAAGGGAGTCCCCCCAACACGTCCCCACCCAGCTCCTCCGTCCCTCCCCCACTGCTGCCACCAGCGATCGCTTAACAACCTGTAGCACCTCGTCATTGCAAGCGTTTCTAATTAATTACCGGTGATTAAATTGTGCTAATTGTAGCTGGTGCTACATCGACTCTGAAGGAAATTTTCAAGAATGCTCGCAGCGTCGGTGACACAAAAGTTGCCCTTGACGACGACCCTGACCTCATACTTAGCAACCGACCTGACCTAAATAACGCCGTCGCCTATGGAGAACTTACAGCGGTGGCCATAATGGAAGAGACGTTTTTAGTCGGTCAGGCAATGAATGGTATTTCCCATGAATTTTTTTATGACCACAGTGTAATGAAATGTTATGTCATGCCATGTGCTGTATTGTATTGCAGTAATTGCAGTTAGTAACTTCTATCGCGCCGGTAGGGGAGACCGGGCTTGGTTCCAACAAATTTCATAGTTTGCAACCAACCCCGGTCTCCCCTATCTATTACACAAGGCATCAACAGATGTCGCAACAAAATCAAGTCCTAATCAGGTCGATATCCAGAAGACCAGTCAGCAGACTGGAGCCTGGAATCGCTGTACGTAATGGAATCTTTTATTTAGCGCCTATATTAATTGGCTACATAACACGATCTCGGAAACAAGTCTCGTGGAGTAGCCTTGGACGCTTAGCTCGCATTTCGGCAATTTCTGCAAAAGTTTCTTAATCGATTTCAGTGAATACTGATTGTCGTTATAAATTGGATTATTTCCTGCATTTCCTGCATTTCGTACATCCTTAAAGCGTCATACTTGCAATAATTATAATGACTTTGGAGAAAGTGAAAGTTCAACTTTCAATTGAAGCGGTCGTGCGTTTGCTTGACCCACTTTGCGAAAGTTTATCACAGCGTTCTGGTCGCGCCCAGTATGATAGTATCAGGATTAATGGACAGCATATCAAGCCATTTTTAAGGAACTCCTCCGTCACCATCCTCCTCCTCCTGCTCCTCCTCCTCCTCCTGCTCCTCCTCCTCTTCTCCTCTTCGTCTGTCTCTCTTACCCTCCTGATCTTCTTCTTACTCAGTCTTCCTTATCATCGTCATTTTCATCATCATCATCATCTTCATCATCATAATCATCGTTGTCATCTACTTCTTCATCATCATCGTCATCGTCGTCATCGTCATCGTCATCATCATCATCATCATCGTCATTGTCGTCATCATCATCATCATCGTCATCGTCATCGTCATCATCATCGTCATCGTCATCGTCATCGTCATCGTCATCGTCATCGTCATCGTCATCATCATCATCATCATCATCATCATCATCATCATCATCATCATCATCATCATCATCATCATCATCATCATTCATCATCATCATCTTCGTCATCATAACGGCTTATTGTATAAAATTAGCATCAGCTATCACTATAGGGGCCAACACATGTCACATGATAATCATTACAATTAGCAGAGCACAAACGAAAAGTGAAAGACGTCGATGAAACAGTAAACATCAGCCTACTCGATTAACACGTGACCCGGCTCTAAAACCGGAAGTGGACCGTCAGATGCAGTAAATGCAAAGTCCATTTATCGTAATCGTACTCTCGGAATTTGTAAAGCGAATATCAATCCCATCATATTTCCGCTTGCCCTCTTTCCCTGCAGCTTTCCACTCACGACTGAAAGTCGAACTCTTCAACCTACACCATCCTGTTTCTACCCATACGAAACACAACGACCACCACAACAAACGATTACCCCCAAATGCAGAAATGCACCATACTGTCTCCTCGACTTGACCTCCCGGAATCTGACCTGGCACCGGAACGGACAAAACAGCCTGGCTATTGCGGACTTGTTTTAATATAGCGCCAGGGCTGGATTTAAGCATGAGCTACATGGGCACCAGCTTAGGGGCCCACAATTTGCAAAATTTTACTAGGCTACATGTGTCCCAAAGTTGCAGTAAACTTTTAATTCTTGTGTCCGTTCACCTAGGGCTAGGCTACGTGTGTCCTCTGACTAGGGAAGAGATGCTAACTATAGTACTGTGGTAGGCTTCTGGCAATGACCATTTCTGTACTAAATAATCATGATTTTGAGAATATGGGGACCTCTGCCGAACCCCTGGCCTGGCTCACCCGAACCCCAGTTCGGTCGGAGAAACTGTACTAAATAATCATAATTTTGAAAGGCAAAAGGAACTGCGCGAAAACAAGGGCAAATAATCCGCATCACCTCACCATATTGGGCGCACATGGGCCCCACCACCCTAAATCCGGCCCTGTATAGAGCCCGTGTTAAGCTGGTCTACCTGACGTGGTTTCGTGTTGCACTGAAAAATTTGGGAGTAGTAGTAGTAGTTTCAGTTTAACGACACTGTGTGATAACAAAGATCATTAGAGTCGCCCTCCTCCTTTATCCAGGCTTGGGACTTGAACTGACAGAGTACAATCAGTGGCGGAGTTTTCAAAAAAATTCATGAGAACATTAGGCTACATTATATTCTGTGAAGGTTAAGCGCTGATAATTATTAATCTCACTGATAATACACTTGCCCGTGCATTTTCATTTCTGCCCGAAGGTATCTCTTCACTACTTAGGCCTACACGCTCCAGCAACGCATCGTAAATAATGATTGTCTGTCACTCAGACCCAACAATGGTATTAGTTACTTTTATCATCGCTAGGAGGCGCAAGTGGACTTGAAATCTGGAAATTTCTTTCTGTGTTTCTGGTTTCCAGAGAGGGTTCTGGGAAGCAGGCGCAATTCCAAGTAGAGCCCATTCCAGTCCGTCGGGTCTACTACTGAGAAAGCACGGTTCTGCATGGTAACAGTACGGGCAAACGGGACTGCATGAATTAGCACACCCTCCCAGCAGAGCGAAGGGAGTGACAGCCATGGGCGCCCGACAGAGGTCCCGCAGAAAGGATGGGGCAAGGCCCAGCTGGCATCGTCTCACCAGAGAGGCGATCCTGTATACAATGCGTTGGAGGAGGGGAGCCAGTGTAGGATCTCCAGCATGTAATTAGAAACATGATCGAATTTGGGTATTCGGCCAATAAAACGCGTCGCAGAGCGCAGCATACGGTCGAGGCACGCCAACCGACCAGACGGTAGACTAGAGTAAAGCGAAGAACAATATTATAGTCAAGTCGAGCAGAGATAAAGGAATGCGCTAAAGTGGTTGCAGACCTGGTAGTAAGCGACAGCGCGAAGCTGTGGTAAAAGCAATCGCCAATAAGATAATGAAGGTGAGGAGCAAAAGTATAAGTTCTAGGTCTAACAGGATACCGAGGTCGCGAACCGCAGTGGAGATATAGTGAAACTGGGGAATTCCGCAGCAAGGGTGGCTAGGTCAACCCTGGCGTGCTGATGCCGGGTACTCAGCCAAATGAATTTAGTTTCTGTCGAGTTTAGGCAAAGGCATATTATGTTGTTAGAATATTATGTTGATAGCCAATTACAAAGACGTTGAATTCACGTGATCATGTTATCCGTCAAAAGTCCTTTAGAACCAAATCGGCGGAAAACTTACCGTTTACATGCAAATGCATAGGCCATGTAGCCGTATCTATATGCATATATGTATGTATTCATGTAATGTACCATCATCATCATCATCATCATCATCATCATCATCATCATCATCATCATCATCATCATCATCATCATCATCATCATCATCATCATCATCATCATCATCATCATCATCATCATCATCATCATCATCATTATCGTCGTCTTCGTTATCATCGTCGTCGTTATCATTATCGTCGTCGTCGTCGTTATCATCGTCGTCGTTATCATCGTCGTCGTCGTCGTCCTCGTCATCATCATCATCATCATCATCATCATCAACAACAACAACAACAACAACAATCCTTTAGATTCCTTTTATTGTTCTCAGAGAATAGACTGCAGGTAGTGATGCAGAACATTCACCGATCGTGAGACTGGAAATTTAAGACCGTCAGATCACATAAATTGGCATAATTAACTATTGAGGGAGAACATCGACAGAAAGAAGCATACAGCATGGACGGAACATCTACATTTGCTTTGTGGATTATGAAAAGGCTTTTGATAGAGTAGATTGGAAGAAATTAATGCATGCACTGAGAAGAATAGGAGTGGACTGGAAAGACAGAAGACTCATAGGAAACCTATACATGGGACAGAGAGTAAGAATAAATATAGAAGGAGAATTTTCAGAACCAGGAGTGATAGGTAGAGGAGTACGACAAGGGTGCCCACTATCACCAATTCTGTTTAACATCTACATTGAGGAATTAGTACGAGAGGCGATGGAGGAGGTGAAGGAGGGCATAAAGGTGGGAGGAAGATTGACGAAAGCACTAAGATTTGCAGATGACCAGGCGATGTTGGCAGGTAGCCAGAATGGGCTACAAACAATGATGGATCAGCTGAATAAGATCTCGAAGGAGTATGATATGAAAATAAATATTAAAAAGACAAAGATCATGAGGATAAGCAAAGGAAAGGAAAGAACAGTAAAGATCACTATAGATGGTAAGGAACTGGAACAAGTCGGAAAATTCTGTTACCTAGGAAGTATGATCACAACTGATGCAAAGTGTCATGTAGAAATAAAGAGAAGAATAGCCATGGGAAAAGATGCCTTCTATAAAAGAAAGGAATTAATGAGAGGAAAGCTAAATAAGAATCTAATGAAAAGAATTATCAAGTCTATGATATGGAGTGTGGTGTTGAACGGATCAGAGACATGGACTCTAAGGAAGGAAGATTGGAGGCCTTCGAGATGTGGATATGGCGAAGAATGGAGAGAGTCAGCTGGATGGATCGGAGGACAAATGAAGACATACTACAAATGGTGGACGAAAAAAGATCCATGATAGGATAATACGAAGCCGACAAAGAAAATGGTTGGGCCACATCATGAGGGGAGATTCCCTTCTAAGAATTATAATCGAGGGAAGAATGGAGGGAAAGAAGACACGAGGAAGACCGAGAATGATGTTGTTGGACTGGATGTTGGAGGAAGATTACAGCAAACTGAAGGAAAGAGCCAGAAAACGTGATGAATGGCGAAATTGGACGTACGAACCTGCCTAGCAAGGCAGAGAACCAAAAGAAGAAGAAGGAGAACATCGAATACCCAAAAGGGACTGAAGTCCCGCTAAGTTAGGGATACCCGTGTACCATGTGAGCAGAATGATGACGGTTTAGTATAATTATATAGTGATGCCAGAGAGAAGAAAATAACTAGCTTAACGAACAATACTTAACTAGGTCACTTAACTAATTGTACATTTCTACTAAAACAAGAAGTCACCATATTTAGATAACGCATTGACTATAATCTAGAAGGCAGGCTCTGACCTCATTTTTAAAACAGGGCAAGATTCGGGAGATTGCGCAGTGACTTAGGTAAGTTAGGGGCCGTCCATAAATGACGTCACGCACCTGGGGGGGAGGGGGTCGAAAATTTGTGATGATGTGTGACATGGGGGTGGGGGGTGTGAGAAGTGTGACGTCACACCAGGTCTATGTTATCAAATTTAACAATTTACAACAATTTAATTTTATTAATAACAGCACTAATTTTGAGGATTAAATTTTCCTTACTTTTTTAATTATTTTAATGTATACGGGCAACATTATTAATATTTTCTAATTATTTCAATATTTGGTCACCGTTAGATTTTAAAATATTCATGCTTTCCCTATTTGTTCCATGAAGGAGCATTTTGCTTCGCCATGGAAATTTGGTTTTAGGGGTGGGGGTCAGAGCTTTGTGACGTCATTTTCAGAGGGGTGTTACTTTTTGTGACGAAGTGTGACGAGGGGGAGGGGGGTTAAAAGTCGGCCAAAATTGCGTGACGTCATTTATGGACGGCCCCTTATTCCAGGCAGGAGGGCCAGCACATCTTGTGGTAAAATAATGAGTGTTAATGTGGGCATAGGTTCCACCAAAGTTGTCGAGAGATCTTGTGTAGTGAGAATGAGTATCAGCATAGGTCATAGGTCCCATCTGAGAAATAGTGATTGAAGATTGGGGGAAGAGCTTCGTTGGTGAAGCGATAAATAAATTCACAGGTTTGCAATTTATTGATTTGATGGATTTTAAGGATTCGTATTATCTATTTGCAGTAGTAGATTGCATGTATCTTCCAGCAATAATACGTACAAATATTCTCTGTAATATAGACGGCCTATTCTGTCGAGAGGGATAATTTGACACCAAAGCGATTTTGCAGTATGTCAAGTAAGGGTAGATAAGGGAATAACAATATAGTGTATGCAGAACTCCAGCAGGTAACAAGAAGGATAGACGAGCCAGAATCCCTACGTTATTTCCCCTTAGTGGAAATAATAATTACTTATGTGGTTATTCCAGGTTAAATATTGGTCGATATAAACCCTGAGGAATTTGAAGGACTTGACTTGAGCGATGGGGATATTGTTGATGGATGCTTGTATGTATGCGTGTATGTATGTACGCAAGTATAAAATATTATATATGTATATATGTGTATATATATAATATTGATATTCATATGTGTTTAAAAATATACCGGGAAAGTCGTGACAAAACATCAGTTATGACACATGACACCGACTCGTGAAGTGAGTCATGGGCGCCTTATGCAGGAAATTGACGATTAGACCTAACATAATAAAAGGCCTAAGCTATAGTCAGAACACTCAGCTATCAGCTGCCTCACATACGGATCATAGGACGCCATTTATCAGTCAGCATGCAGTGACCCTAGAGCACTCGTTTATCTTAACTTGTATAGATTATTGCAATTCAATCCTTGCGGGCTTTCCAGGATTCCGTTTGCGCCAGCTCCAGTTCGTCCTAAATTGTGCAGCCCGAGTCGTAATCAAAAGAGCCGAAATATTCGTATATATATATCGCAATATATGCGAGAGACGCTACACTGGCTTCCTGTTGCCGAACAGATTTCTTTTAAGATCATCTTTCTGGCAAGTGCTTTAGTTGTTGTCTCTGCTCTGGCATACATCGAAGAGCTCTGTCACTGTGCTCCAGTTTCAGTTGAACCTGGTCATCGATCGTTGCGCTTCGCTAGACGTGGAGATATGCAGTTGCCGCTCTCCCGCACTTCAACTCAAACTCATGGTCCTTTCTCATGCATTTGGACCATCTTCGTGGAATTGTCTTACGTTGTTGCGTACTATTGCACTCGGTCCTGTGCATCAAACATTCTCAAACTGTCTTAAAACGCTCTCGTTTCGATCAGACAGACATGTGTGCAGCGCTTTTGTAAACTACTTAAAAGGCGCTATATTAAGTACATACATACTACTTACATATACATACATACATACATACATATACGTACATATACATACATTTATTGGCTATAAAGGTTAATGATTGGGTCTATTATAATAGCAGAGGTGTCAAACCTTTTTTAATAGTGGGTTAGTGGCAATATTTTCAAGCAAGTGGCGGGCCAAAGAGCCTGAGCAAACGGGAGTTGTGATCTGGGAGGTGGCTTGGTGAGCCCGTCCCATAAATTTTCTTGCAGAACTAAATATTAAATAGAACACTTTTTAGCATACAAATTAGGCTTTTAAATATTAATTTTCATCTTTTAATCAGTCACGAACATCACATAAACCTAATTAAGCCTTAAAAATGACAAATTTGAACTTTCATTCTCAAATTGTAGGGAGGCTCCACGGGCAAGATAACATCGTCGGGGTCAGGCCAGGGATATATGTATCCCTGGTCTATAGTTATAGACCCAATAAACGTGTCTGGGTGGAAACTACATGTTGTAGCGACGCTATGAATAGTTGAATACCGTGTTATAACATAAACGTTGCAGACGTTAGTAAAATGAAACTGTAACATTATATGGCAACAGTTTTTGTTGACGTTGCACTTTCATTTTTCATTGTTTATCGGAAAAGCTGGGCGTTTGTCTCGTGCTGATAACAATTACTTACGCATTGAGTTATTTACTTACATCCATCCATACACACAGACATGCATAAATACACACATACATACATAAACAAATATAAATGCACATAATTATACATAATACAAACATATATGCATACATACATACATACATACATACATGCATACATGCATGCATACATACATCATGCCTGCATGCATACATGCAAATATACATAAACATCATGCATGCCTGCATACATGCAAACACACATACATACATACACACATAAATACTTACATACATACATACATGCATACATATATACATGCAATGTCATATATACATATATACATACATACATATATACAACATGACATATAAACATACATGCAAACATGCATACATTGCATACATATATACAAATATGCATGCATGCATACATACACACATATGCATGCATATATACATACATATATGCATACATACATACATACATACATACATACATACATACATACATACATACATACATACATACATACATACATACATACATACATACATACATACATACATACATACATACACACATGCACTCACATGCATAGAAACAATAATACATTATACATCTATGCACACATGCATATATACACAAATGCAAGTATACGTACATACATGAGGGGATGTTGCATACTTACTTTCTTTCCTAGGATCAGCCTTGGAGTCTAGGTTGACGCTGATTTCGACGAAGGCTCCGTTGGTTCTTGACTGCGTCGTCGGAATTAAGAAGAGATCCGAGAGTTATTTCCGACAGTGGACGGAGGCTCTGCGCCACCAACAGATCCAACCGACACCCGCACTTCTCACGTCACCCTCACCCTCAGGTCAGTTTACAGGATCCAGACTTGTATCCGAGACATAAAACTCGAGACCGAGACCGATACCGAGACCGAGACAGTGGGACAGTGGGTCCGAGACCGAGACCGAGACAGTGGGGTCCGAGACCGAGGACCGAGACAGTGGGTCCGAGACCGAGACCGAGACAGTGGGGTCCGAGACCGAGACCGAGACCGAGACAGTGGGGTCCGAGACCGAGACCGAGACAGTGGGGTCCGGAGACCGAGACCGAGACCGAGACAGTGGGGTCCGGAGACCGAGACCGAGACAGTGGGGTCCGAGACCGAGACCGAGACAGTGGGGTCCGAGACCGAGACAGTGGGGTCCGAGACCGAGACAGTGGGGTCCGAGACTGAGACCGAGACCGAGACAGTGGGGTCCGAGACCGAGACAGTGGGGTCCGAGACCGAGACAGTGGGGTCCGAGACCGAGACCGAGACAGTGGGGTCCGAGACCGAGACCGAGACAGTGGGTCGAGACCGAGACAGTGGGGTCCGAGACCGAGACAGTGGGGTCCGAGACCGAGACCGAGACAGTGGGGTCCGAGACCGAGACCGAAACCGAGACCGAGACAGTGGGGTCGAGACCGAGACCGAGACAGTGGGGTCTGAGACCGAGACCGAGACGAGACACCAGGTCCGAGACAGTTCGAGACAGTTCAAAACGAGTTGAAATGCACATTGGACCCAAGTCTCGAAACAATATTTCTCAACTTTGAAGTCTAATACCAGGGTCAAGTCACTGAAATCAGCCGATCACCTGAATTGTATAAACTATAAAGAAATTAAATATT